>CAUYQG010073961.1:0-49792 GCA_963574415.1 Tarsius wallacei
CAGCTACCTGGAAGGCTGAGGCGGAAGGATCGCCGGAGCCCAGCAGGTCGAGGCTGTGGTGGCCGGGAGCGGCCACTGCACTCCAGTCTGGGCGACAGAGTGAGACTCCAACTCAAAAAAATTTTTTTAAAAATTAAAAAAAAAAACTTATGTCATATATCCAAGGTTTTTGAACTTGCAACCCAAGCAAAATCTAAGTTTGTTATACATATGCTGCTATTAGGAAACATGCATAATTGGGATAAATGTATCAGTGTGTATATATGCATAATTGTACACACATGTATACATTTGCATATAATCAAAAACAACAACAACACTGTGCAGTGGTCTAGTTGGTCAGAAATCTTTGATTATTTCTCTGAGTTCTCTGGCTGCTTAATTTATCTTTCCTAGTAGCTTTTTGTTTTAAAAAGAGAAGTATAGTATAGTGTTAACTTTTAGTTATCCTGAAAAGACTTTCTGTACAGAAGTACAGGCCAAGGTAATGTTGCTTTTCCCTAAAAAAAAAGTCAGCAACATCAGTATTCTAGTTAACAAATGAATGGGGTTATTGGCATGGACTCTTTATGTGTTGATATACCACCATCTTCATTTGTGTTAAATGCAAGAAAAATAGGCAGACATTGAAATTTACATATACCATGAATGTCTTTTAAAGTTGCAGCTATCAGAATTTGGCAAAATTAGATGGAATCACTGGTCAACCACTCATTTTTTAAACTCAGGTTTTGTGGTACAATCTATTATCTTAGGTTTGAAGAAATTTTCAGAATAAAAGGATCTACCACTTAAATATTCAAACTACATGTAAGTTACTTTGGATTATTGCTTTTTAAAATTGTGTTCTTATTATGAATCGAATGTTTGTGTTCCCACGAAATTTATATGTTAAAGTCCTAACCCCAGTGTGTACTTAAAGATGGGACCTCTAAACAAGTAAATAAAATTAAAGGAGTTTGGAAGGGTGGGGCCTGAACTGACAAGATTAGTGTCCTAAGAAGAGACACCAGAGAGGTTGGGGTTTCTCACTCTGTCTTTGTGAATACACTGAAGAAAAGTCATGTAAGGTCATAATGAGAAGACGACCATCTGTAAGACAGAAAGAGAGTTCTAACCAAAAGCTAAATTGACTAGACTCTTGATCATGATTTTGGACTTCCAGCCTCCAGAACTATGAAAAATAAATATCCAGTCTATGGTATTTTTTTATGGCATCTCAGACTAATACAGACGAATACATTTATTAGGTGTAAAGTGGTGGTTGGCTCTTAACTAAGGATGATTCTGGATTTCCCCTCTCCCCTAAATTCAGGACATTTGGCAATATCTGGAGGCATTTTGGATTGTCACAGCTGGAGGTGGAGGTATTATAGGTATCTATTGGTCAGAAGCCAAAGATGCTGTTAAACATCCTACAATGTGCAAGACAGATTTATCTGGCTCAAAATGTCAGTAGTGCTGAGGTTGAAAAATTCTGAACATCTTTTTAGGACACATGGGCTCTTGTATACTGACACAAGTCTTTTGTGGAAACAAGTGAGTTGTCAGAAAATAGACATTAAAAAGCTTCTCTGTGTTAAATGCAATTAATTTATTTTCAATACTTGCAAAAGTCAATAAACTTGATTACTAAAGTTAATCAAACTCATATCCACCTAAGTAAAAACAAAATACCAAGTATATTTATATGAGTGTGCATGTTTGTATGTGTATAATTTTTGTCTTAAAAATTAATGTTGTATACTGCCATAAATTTCCTACCACTAAGTGCTTATAATTTTAAATAAATATTTTATATACATATATATTCATTAAAGCATTAGAATTGATCATTAAAAAGCATGGCAGAGCTATTAAAAAAAAATTTTTTGGAGGTGTGAAATTATATATCTTGACTGCCAGAGTTACTATTTTTGGCAAAAATTTTCTGAGATTTGTATCATCTTAGCTGAAAAAAATGGTACAAGTTTCAATAAGTAACTACCAAAATTTTAAGCCAGAGTTTCTGGTTAATATCTGAGCAGTGAATATCTCCAGAAAGTGCTTCAAAAACATTTGCATATCTCAACTGTCCCAAAAGAAATAATTGGTTTTATCAGTTTAAATAAATGGTTCTCATTGAGTTATCTTACCAGAATACCATACTAGCATTACCAATGGAAATTGAGAAAGATTTATGAATGTAAGCTGGTACCCCTATAATTTTTTCATTGCCCCTTTGTTTTTCAGTGTCAACCTAGCTATAACCTGATAATTTTAATCCTACTGCACAGTTACCATTTTGGAAGCTTAATAACATGTGTCTTCAGACTATGACTTCATAAATCACAATATTCCTTTTATTTTAGTTGGAAGAAGTATAATTAAAAATGGAAAATTAGTTTTCTCAGTTTTCAGATAGAATTTTGAATTTTTTTTTATTAAATAAGTCCAGCCAACTTCTGAGTAAGATATTTTGTTTTTAATTATTAGCCCGTTTAAAAATAAATATTAAAAATAGCTAGGAAGTAGCTTTCCTATCTTTCTAAATTTTTATCTCTAGTTTCATGCAGTTTTATTCTTATTTTGACTTGCTTTTGCTTTTTGGAAGTTATCTCACTTCCATCATATTCTACAATTTCTATCTTAACTATATATCACATACACATAGTACTATGTATACATATGTAATTATTAAAAGCATACTTTATTAAACTGTGATGTTTGAAAATGAGTCAGGCATTTATTTTGAGGATTAAATAATTAATCTACACATATATTTTTTTCCTTGTTGTAGTCACAAAATCTGTAGCAATTTGAAAGGCCAATGAGACAGTTCTTAAATTAACAAACAACTTGTAACTAACAAATTGAAAACTTGAACTGAGTTCTTGTCTGACTGTTTGTGGTCTAATGCAGAATTTTAAGACTACAAGGGGAATATTTTGGACAGGTTACTTTGAATCTCAAGGTATAGAAAAACTATTAGAAAATAATAGGCTAACTGTAGACCAATATTTTTATCGAATTTCCTCCTTTCCTTAAAATATACAGTCTGAGTATTACAGTGATGTCTTTGGAATCCTATTAAAATAAGCCTCCTTGAATCGAGCCTAAGGAATCTACTATCTCGACTCTATAGAGTGACCTGCTGGTCAGCTGGGCAGCTCTCCAAAAGTCAGATTTCAGTGCAATCAACAAAAGCAAGGCACAGACACATAACACTGTAGGAAATGTGTTAGAAGGGCACTTTTCCTTGGTGGATGTGACAAATACCAAATGATGACTAAGGGCCAAGCTCGTATTACATTGTTGATGATTGACATGCATTGTCACTGGATTTTGCTACCTGTATTATTTTTAGTACTTTTAGAAGATGTGCTGCTAAACTGAGCAACTGCTGTTTGTTACAGCTTGAGAACTTAAGAAAAGAGAGGAAAATAATTAACATTTATTGACTACCTTTTACATTAGGTGCCATGTGTGAGGGTAGCGTATAGTCTTGCTAATCTTCATACATCACTCGTGAGATAGATGCTGTTTTTGCTCTTCTACAGAAAAGGTGTGGCCACTCAGAGAATTTCTCTTAACTTCCACAAGGTCACGCAGCAAGTAAGTGAATGTAGCTGCTATTTGAACCAGGCTATGTTTGATAAAATTGTGCAGTTATGGCAACAGGTGAAACTACATGCACCTATAAAAACTGAATAAAAGCATATTTTATATTTATATTTTGTATGAATCCTGGCAGCCCAATTTAATATATCTCTGAACTGAAATCTCTAAATGATTTAGAGTGGTAGCTCCTGTATAAAAATCTGTATTATGTGAACTCTACATATTGAGGAATGTCTGTTTTAAGACTTTTAGACTGTATGGTCACTGTATAGATTTTAGAACGCCTAATACGTTGAATGTCTATACAAATCTCCTTTCCTCCCTGGTGAAACTTAGAGACCACTTTCTGTTACCTTTTCTTCTATTGTGGCTAGCTTTATTGTATATTTAAATGACTGGCCTCTGAATAAAAGCATCATTCGGTCAGTACAACTCAGAACTAAGATTTGGTATTATAGTTCATTTTTATTCTATTATCTTCATTGTCTCCAGAATAGAGTTAGAGTAGAATTCATCGTGGAGCATTTAGTAAGAAGTGAAAACTCGTTCATTCTGTAAATGCGTATTGAGGCATGATACTAAGGACTCAGAGGTGGATGAAGCTGGCAATGTGCCGATGTTGTATTTACTTTAACTCTCAAAGGAAGGTGTGTGCCTGGTGGTTTTAGGCAATTCTAACAGAGGATGTTTATTCTAACTTATTCCTGACCTTCTTATTTGTCAAACCGCAATTATTCAGACACATAGTTAGCATTAAACAAGTTTGGAACTTCCTAAGAAGCAATGTTTATCTAATATCACTTGCAGACATTACCCTGTTATTTTTTTTATTTCCACACGTGCCAATGAAAATTCATGCGGCTTTGCATAATTGTATTTTATGGCATTTTCTGCTAGATCAGAATCACCTGGAATGCTGGTTAAAATGCAGATTTCTGATCCCCCAGATTATGGCCACAGACTCTGTGGGAGGGGCTTGGTAGTCTCTATAAAAAATGTATACTTTTTTGCAAAATATCAATTGATTCTTAGGAACACAGCTTTTTGAAAGTGAGGGCCTAATGCAATCACATCAAGTTGGGCATAGAAAAGTAATATAGGTAAGAAATGTAGTAGAATAGCATTTTTCCTGTATAGATGAAGAAAATGCAGAATGAAAATCAAACCTCAGGGCTCCTAGTAAAAGTTTTGAGATGCACCAATGCAGAATATATAGCAACCACGTATGATTTCCCTCCACTATTTCCATTCTGGCTAGGTCCATCTGTAGGAGGGTCTGGGTGGTGTATGTTCCAGGAAGGTTCTGGAGTGAAGTGCTTAGGAAGGCTAGAGTTAGTGTTGGCAAGGCCTGGCTCAGGGCCCAGGGCTATCACTGTGCTGTGTGTCGAGCTATAGAAACTGACCCGAGTGAATTGACAGCAATTAAATCCTCAGGGTGGATATAGCCCTGCTTATCTGCACTTCAGTAAATCCAGTTTTAGTAAGAAATATGATGTGGAGATACTGAGAACAAGGTCTTCTCTTGCAGCCCAAGTTCTGTGTACTGAAAAAGCAGGTTTCCTCTAGGAGACCTCACTGAATAGCTCTGAAATCAGACCAGGTGTCATCTGGGAGCTTATTTATTTTGACCAGTTGTACTCAGTGGTTTATCTTGTGATTCTAAGTATTGCTTTTGGTTGTTTTGCATCAAGATGCTTTAAAGCTAGTTGTGCTCATGATCCCAACATTCACCAAGCATGGTAATTTATAAGTCATATTTATTTTAAAATTACCTTTATGCCAATGTTTTTTTTTTCTTTTGCTTGCTATGCAATTTGAATTGTAGTGGAAGGCCATAGAGGTTTTACAATTTTGTACTAGGTAAAGAGCCTGAGGCTTAAAGAAATTGGTTTCTCATGTAGTTCATGCAGCTGACTAGTGAGAGACTAGGCCTTTGTCGGAGCTTTTAAGACCTATAGGGTCCTTGCTGTCAACCACTGTTCTCTACTGCTTTGTGGTTTTAAGTATTACATAAAGTTTGTTAAAATAACAGGCAATATTCTATGATACTTAGAGACATTCCTAAAAATCTTTAACAAAAGTAGCCAAAATAGGTCATTCAAATTAGAATTGTGACAGATTTTATCAGAAACATAAACATCAGTTTTTGAAGTCAATTTGCATTATAAAGTCAAATTATACTAAACTGATTTTTTAAAAGGTAGGTGATGGCTTTAATTAATCTTTCTTTTATTCTTCAAAACAGTTTTAATAAGATTTATTGGTGAAAGAAGTTGTCAAGATAGTTAATGAAATCTGTTACTATTGATATGAATTGACAATATATTGAAATAATATGCGTAGAGTCCTTCATGATATTACATATTATAGACTTTAATGAATATTTTTGATGAAAAGAATTATCCCAAAAGGAAAGTATATTTATACTTACAATTTTATAGTATTTTTTTTTTTTAGATTGGGGTCTCGCTATATTGCCCAGGCTGATCTTGAACTCCTGGGTCCAGGGGATCCTCCCACCTCAGTTGCCTGAATAGCTGTGATTACAGGTGTATAACACTGTGCCTGGCTTATAGTAACTTATTTTGTTTCTCTATTTTATACTGTGAATTTTTTGGAGCATACATATGTTCATTTTTAGTTTTATAGTTTTGGGGAAGTAGAGAAGACTAGATTTATTTTTGGAAGGTTAAAAGCTACATTTCTTGCCAGTTTCATTGTACTTATTAATCTCCTATATACAGAGGGACCAGGTGGGAACTGTAAATTCCTAAAGCATAGGCTTATAGAGTTTAGTAGTAATTTTAATTTTATTTGTGATAAGATACTTATAAACGTGCTTTACTGAAGGATATTTTGGATTCATTAAAGTTAACTAGGAAGACATTATGGCAGGAGCCTAATATTCTTTATTTGATATTCTATGTTTTAGTAGTACCCTGGCAGTTTGTAGATTTTTAAACTTGAATCTAGAAATATTAATGCCAAGATTATGAAAAGAAATGAAACTTTAAGTTTTTAAACTTTCTCAAATGTCTTAATCCCTCATTTTGATAATGCATTTAGGTGAATTCATTACTTATTCTAAAAATATGATAAAATGATATGAACAGTACATTGTATGAAAAACTTATGAGAGATTCAAGTAGTTGACGTGCATTATGATTTTTTTAAATTTGCTGATTTTATTATTTTTTAAGATGGTGTTCGCTGCTTTTGTCTTTATAGGGCCGTTGCTCCAGGGAGAACTGCAAATATCTTCATCCACCCCCACATTTAAAAACGCAATTGGAGATAAATGGACGCAATAACTTGATTCAGCAGAAGAACATGGCCATGTTGGCCCAGCAAATGCAACTAGCCAATGCCATGATGCCTGGTACCCCATTACAACCCGTGGTAAGCACGTTTGCAGTCCTCATCCATTAAGTTTGTAATTCCAAGTGCCCCGTTTTCAGTACTAATGTGATTATTGCACTAGATTAACTGAACACAGCAAACTGTGTCAGTCGCCTTAGCATTTTCTAGCAAAATTTGAGTATCCGTCAAACCCTGGAACAGTTTTCACATCTTGAAACTACTCGACTCTGGGTAAATTGTGTGGAAATTTACACTATAGCATTTTTTTCCTTTGAATTTTTTTTCAAAATAAATCCTATGGCTTGCGGTGTTAAAATGGTCATTATTAATATGGTCATCTAACTTATCAGTGTAGTCAGTATGCATATTCAGGCTACCTTTAGAGAGGTGATAATGATTTTTAAAATTTGTATGTATTCTTTGATTATGAGAACAATCCTCCCTTTCCTCCTTTCTTAGAGAGAATCTGTACAGTTCTCTTTCTTGAAAAGGAACCTGTGTTATTCTTTAAGACCTAAGTTGAAATTATTTCATAGTTACAAATGCTAGGAAAATTCTGACAGTAGTAAATCAGTATCAGGAACTTGGAAGTCTCATCAAAGGAGAACTAATCAGAGGAAACTGAAACTCCAAGGACTGTTTTTTTTTAAGGGCTAAATTTGATAAAATGTGGGTGGTCATAGATATTTAATATTTGATGAACAATGTGTATGAGTAACTTGCTTCGGGACACATTTATTTAACTATTTGAATTTTTTTGGTGTGTGTGATAAATGACTTTAATAATTTTTATTCACATTTATTCATAGAAATGTAAGCAATTAATATAATTAGTGCTAGGTTCAAAAAGGTATTTTGATGTTATGCTATAGTAATTATATATTTAAATGTAAATGTATGTTGAAATTTGCAGTGATCAGAATATATCTCAATAATTTATGTCACAATAATATATGCACTTATAAAACCCTCATTTTTCTAGTATAGTAACTGTAACATGTGTGCTATTTTTTCCTAATGCATTTTATCACTTGAACTCAATGTAATTGTTATTCTTTCTTAGAGCTTAATACAACAATCATTCCAAAAAAGAGGGGAGGGATTACACTTTGAAATGGGAGGGATCTCCATATTACATTGACAGTGATACCGATTATCAATTATATACAGTTGAGATGGGATAATATTATAATTAATTCTGTTTCTATTTTAACCTGATTATTTTCCATTATTGGGAACTCAGTTAAAAATGTGATATCTTACATTTATTTTTGAGATATCTACTAGTTTTACATCTTATTTGGCATAGCATGAAGATTTCCATTTTATTAAAAAATTCAGCTATAACCATTCTCCAAGAGAAAATATAGGACAAAAGTCTCTTTTATTCTTGGCCCTCACATATAGTTTCAAAGATCTGATAAATCCTTGGGGTGGCTACTACCTTAGTTGTTATAAGATGTGAATATACTTTGTTCCACTTAAACATTTAAAGCATGCCTACCACCAGGCCATACCCCCTCTGTGACCAGGAGCACCTTTGAGATCGGCAAGTGTGATTCCCAGATTGAAGGGGATAGCACTCACTAGTCACAACAGTGAGTTCCTCACTGTTAAGTCCTAGCCTGGCTCCTGACCTTGCACTTGGGTCTGACTCTCAAGTCCATTCTAAGATGTCATATTCACAATCCTTGTGCAAATCATGAACAATCTTTATGTTCTTTGAAATATTTCTCTGAAATACTAGTAACAAATATGTTGTTTGAAATCACTAAATCACAGATTTCTGAAACCATTACAACAATCACATTTTCTGATGCTCTTGTTAGAAAATGTTCTGCTTAGACAAAGTAATTATTTTTATTAGTTGTGAGCACATTCAGGCTTTATATTAATTTTCCTCATTTGACTGGATTTGAATGTGGAATTGCTTTTCTGCTAAAGGCATCCTGAGATCATAGTCTAAAAATATACCCTATTCAGAGTGACAACTTTGTAATAAGTATAGAAATCATTTTAATTATTCAATTTTAAAGCATTTGGGACCTTGACGACTGTAGAGAAGGCTTTAATCCAGGAAATTTGCCTTCAAAACTCCACCTGAGACTTTCTGATCCTTTTTGTAGTCAACCCTGTTTTGATGAGGATAATGACAGGGAGATTCAGAAATAAATGGCATGGTCTTAATGAGCTGCTTACTGGGACTTTAATGTGAACCTGAACATAGGGATTATAACAGGACTAGACATATCCAGGTGTCTAATATGGAAAAGAGTTGCCACTCAGAGAGAATAGCCACTACTCCAGATGAGAGTGTTTGAAGACAGGGCATTAACTTGGCTCCAACTCACATAGTATGATATCAAAGGAGATAATACTATGAGCAGACCCATGGCATCTGGGGTAACACAAGGATCTGAGCAGGGAAAAGACTTGCGATCAAGTAGGTCACAGCATCCTATTTCTCTAGGCCCAACCAATTTGGCCCCCAAACCCCAGCTGGAGGAACAGGAAGAAGGGAAGAGGCTGACAAGGTCTAAGCAAATTCGGAAGCATCTAGTCTTGTGCCTGGCATATAGCAGAGATCACAAATTGCTTGATGAGTGAAAGAACAAATGAAAGAGGGAGTTTCCCAAACCCCAGAAAAACAGGCAGAAGTGCATGGTTGTTTACCTGTCCCAGAGTTCAAAGGAATTGAAACAAGACCCAGAGTGTAAGCCCAGTTACAGAGACTGCAGCATAACATGGGGCACAGAGGTAGGTGCATGTTAATGGACTATTAGCAAAGGAAGCCATGGACTGGATAGTCACAAGAAATATGCCACCCAGTTGGGTTATTATGCAGCTGCGTTTAGGTTCTCATTTTCTCATAGATTGGGAGAGACTAGGTCTATAAATTTAAGATCTTCAGAATATAACACTGGGCTGCCTGGGGGAATGCAGAGATTTATAGGCAAGCTTCCTGTTTTCATAGACTTTGTTAGCTTCTATTGCAATATTCCAAGCCAAGAATCAGAAAGAGGACCTCACATTTTTTAGACAAATACATATTTCAGGAGCATTTACTGTACTCAGCACTTTTTGATTTTACATTCTCACAGCCATCCTATAAAGTAATATCATCCTAAATTTGGAGGTAAATACTCAGGTAATAGACTGTGTTTAAAAAAAAGAGAAGACTCAGAGGTTCAGAGAGGTTAGAAATTTGCTGAGATTACACAGCTAGTAAGTAGCAAGGCAAGGATTTTAACCCAGCCTGGTCAGGTTTCAGCACCCCTGCTGTGGAAACATAAGTTGGAGACACAACAGCAGCCAGCTCTGGGTCCTTGGTTGATTCACTTAAATCTCTGACCTCTTTCATCATAGTGGAAAGTTTAAAATATATTATCTGCAGGGTTCTAACAGTCTTACAATCTAAATGTAATTCTCAGTTCATAAGATGAAAAAAATAAGTAGTAGAAAATAAGTAATTGATTTATTTGTGCATCTGCTTTCTAAAAGTTAATATAATAAAGTATGGGATAATTGACATTAATTCTACTGTCAGTCTTATACCACTAATAAAAATATAAAAAGATAATTTTTATTGATCATATGTTCTTTGATGATAAAGGGAAGACCTATTATGTTTTAATCATTCAAATGTAAAAGCATAAAACTTCTGCATTATTTTTTAAGTACTACTATTATTATTATTATTATTATTATTTTACTTTGCCACATGCTCTCTGGTGCAAAGGTAGCCTAATAAAAAATTACTATATCATTGAACCAAAAATAGGCCATATCTAGTGGCTCGCAACCTGGAGGCAAGGGATATAGTTCTTTATTCCATTCCAGAAAAGTATACTTCAGAAATTCAACTGTTGACAGGCTCTCTTCCTAGCCCTCCAAGAGCTCTGCGTAAGTGGTTGTGAGGAGCTGAATATGAGTTTCTGGCATTTCATTAAAAATGAACTTGTATGCCTTTCCTGTGATCCCCAAGGTTAGCCCTGGCTACCCATAGTTTCTGATGACAGCTATCCTTCGGGTATACATACCTAGTGCCTCAAGGTACGTACATACCTTGTGTAGAAATTTCTGCACATTTTATCAATTTGAGATAGCCAAGGAATAAAAAATTCCAAGTTGCTGGTTTTAGTTAAAGTCTCAGGAGCTTCTTGACTGTTCCTGTCACCTCGACTTTGCTATCACATCATGTTCCAAGCATTTGTTGGCAGTCAGTTGCAGAATGCTTTGAAGTCATCATTTGTCATACTTCCAGGAACACCTAGAATTCTTAAATTGTTTTTTAGTGCTTTACTTTCCAGTTTACCCAGATAGTGGTTGAGATAAGGCCAATGTATCCCAGAGTGTTTCTGGTAAAATGAGCTATTTCATCTTTCCTCCATCCTGCTTTTTCCATGGAGGAGCCTGGGGTTCTTCAGGCAGCCCATGAGAACAGGCTCTGGATTTTAGGAACTAGGTCATGTTTGGTTGATACCTCTCTACTAGGAGGGCTAGAACTTAGTCTTCTGGCTTGTCTTCGTAGTTCATGTCTGTAATCCCAGCATTTTGGGAAGCCGAGGCAGGAAGGTTGTTTGAAGCCAGTAGTTCAAGACCAGTCTGGGCAACATAGCAAGACCTCATCTCTACAGAAAATCAAAAAATTAGCTGGGGGTAGTCGTGTGTGGCTGTGGTCCCAGCTACTTGAGAGGCTGAGGTGGGAGGATCACCTAAGCCCAGGAAGTCAAGGCTGCGGTGAGCTGTGATCCTGTGATTATGTCACTGTGCTCTAGCCTGGGTGACAGAGTGAGACCCAAATTAAAAAAAAAAAAAAAGTGAGTCTTTATGTGACTGTTTATTATTTCAGTGAAACTGGATTGAAGGTTAAGGTGAATCTAAGAATAAAGGAGGTACTCATTTTATTTGTCTAGTCACAAGTCAGTATAGGGGCAGAGTTTAAAAACAATATTTTTCAGTTTATTCCAGCTATATACTACTTTATTGGAAAATAAACCTGTAAGTCTGTTGATAATGCCTGTTAGCTTTTGGTGCTGTTTATATTCAAAATAATTATAACTCTGGGTGTGGGTTATGCCTACCCAGAAATATGGTTTCATATACCTTGATTGTGTGATTTTAGTTTTAAAAAAAAAAGAAACCTTTACTTTTTTACACATATACACACTTGTACAGTCTAGAAAAATATGACTTTAAAATTTTGAGTTCTATGAATTCCAGCTGACATTGATCACATATTATTTGGTACACACACTCTCTCCATTTTGTTAAAAATTGCAAAGCAAACACTGTTTCACATGGTGCTGTAAAATAAATAATGACCCCTATGATATTTGCAAGATTACAGCATAGTAATTACATTACAGAAGCTTAGAAAGTATAATATTAAAATATCACAAAACAATAAGGAAAGAAATTAAACTTGCAGACAGGCATACTAGCAGTGGTAACTATTATATTTTGAGATAGAAAATAATATCACTTTAACTTAACATTCAGATACATACTCTAGAAAATATTTAATGCATTTGCTAATTAGTTTCTGTGGCAAAGCAAAGCAGCTAGCAAATCCATTAATAGATGTGTTAAACAAATGTTTGTAGAGGACCTATACAGATGCCAATTGCAGGAAATATAGAAAATGAACAAGACACAAGGCAAAAGTCTGCCCTCTGGGAGCCTGTAGTCTGGTTAGAGCGGAGAAGATATTCGGGTCAACACAGCTGGTGATAAATACCACATTTGAGTGATGAGGAGTTCTGTGTGAATAAAGGGTCAGAAAAGCTCCTTCATAGTTGAAAACATGGGTGGGTGGAGCAGGGGAAACTTCAGGAGGAAGAGTTCTAATTCTTGAAGCACAATTATAAACTAAACAGATGGGCTGGGCAGGGATGGCATTCAACATAGAGGAAGAACCCTGTTCAAAAGAAGACTAGCTAACTGGTCACAAAGATGGAAGTAATAGACACTTGGGACACCAATAAATGAGGAGGTGGGAATGGGAGTTAGGGTTCAGAAATTACCTGTGGGATACAATGTTCACTAACTAGGGAATGGACCACCTGAGACCTAATCCTCACCACTATACAACATGTCCATGTAATGGACATGCATGTGTACTCCCTGATTCTAAAAATAAAAGAAGGAGAAGAAGAAGAAAGCCACCCATAGAAACATGTATCCTTGGGGACCTTATGTAGAATTAGAAAAGTTTACCTGTATTTGTAGAAAACTACATAGTGTATGGAAGTGGAATCACCCAGGAGCCTTCAAAAACTACTGCCCTCTAGCTATCTTTCCCCAGAGATTCTGATATGTGGAGAGTGGCTGGGCATTTGTGGTTTAAAAGCCCACTAGGTGATTTCATGGTCACCTGATTCAGGACATGAGAACCACTGACTTCAGAACCTTGGAATCAGACACACTTATGTTCAAATTCTAGGCTTTCCATTCACTCATTTATGACCATGGACACATGATCTTTGGGGGTCTGCTTCTTTATTTGCAAAATGGGGCTAAAACCACCTACCAAGGCTCTTATTCACTCAAGCATTCATTCAACAATATTTATTAAATGCCTACTGTGTGCTAGGTATTGTCCTGGGTTCTGGAGATTTAGCAAGAAACTAAATACATCTCCCCCAACCACTATCCATATTCCTCAAAACATACAAAAGAAAAAGAACGCACAGGGAATTTATACTCTTTGGTTGCGAGGATTAAATACAGTACCACAGGTAGAGCACTTAGCATGATGCTAGCACACAATAAATGGAAAATTACTAGTAATAATCATGTTTGCACAGTTAACTAGGGTCATAATATGAAATCGAATAACACTTTCATTTATAATGAAACCTGATTACCTTAATGGAATCTGAATGTATCATTTAAAACAAACATGTGATTAACCCATAAACAGCACCAGAATTAGTAAGTTTGTAATTTCTCTAGGCGGGTGTTCAGTAATCATGAACCAAATTTCCTTATGCCTTCCAGGAACAAAGATATCTGTAAATCATTATCACAAGAATGTAGTCAGTATCAAATGCACCAATTACATAGTTATATGTTATCCTGTGGGTACTTCAGAGAAAATAGGATGCCTCTTGATAATACCGTTGCGTTAATATCTGTCTTTGAAAGTCTGTTGAACCCTGTGCAGGATAGCTTTTGAAAATAGCAGACTGGCAGTGATGCAGGTCAAGTGCTTTCCTAATCCGATTAGGGCACTCTGATGGGGCTAGAAGCGACCTATCTCCAACAAGGGACACTTGGCAAAAGTGTTATAACAAACTTACAAAAATTTAAAAGAAATGTTGCACTTTCTTTTTTTTGGGTGGCTTTTAGAATCAAGTTTTGAAGTAAAGCTATTGTTATTGATTGTCTGCCTGTTCAGCAAAAAGCCCTACTTATCTAAAGAGGGAACAATTTGAGATAATGCTTGCTGAATAGTTGACGTTTCAGATTTTTAAATGCTCCTACAAGCTTGACTTGGAGACAGTGCCCTAAAATTGTTCAAATTTGAATTTGCTGTGCTGAATTAAGGTGGAAAAGCAATTCTCATGATGACTTTCTAGAAACAATTCAGAGGCAAGATTGTTGCCAGTTAATAGGATCAATATTTTTATATACTAAAGATACTATTTTATACATAACATAGAATAGCTGCATTATATGCCTCTGTAGATTTTTCAGTGTATTTTACTTGATGAGGTTTAACACAGCTAAAGTTTATTGGCCACTGGTTTTATTTTATTAAGATAAGAATGCTTTTCTTCCATCCAAATAAGTTTGCAAATTTGACCTTTACTTTTAAGTAATTATAGTAGATTGTATACAGTGACGTAAACATCCCTATGTCTTTCTAAAGTATACATTAAAAATGTACTCTCTGGAAATACATGTTAATTTCTTGCAAAAAGTGCAAAGAGAAATGATATTGACTGACTTCTGTCATCCATGTGCTAAACTAGTCTTTTAGTCCTCTGTGCTAAATTTTTTATCATTCTTAAATTTCTAATATAGAAATTAGAGTAACTGCTGGCTGGATTTTCATGTGCTCTCCAACATTGAGTAACAGAGTACAAGCTTAACCTGAACATCCCTGAATAGAAATCCAAGTTCGACATATATTTGATATACAATCAACCCCTTGTCCTGCTGCCACCTCAGCAGTGGAACAGCATTAAATCTGCTGCTGCTCAAGGAGCTGTTGTGGGACAGAGATTGCCCTGGGCCCTAGTGTCTGACAAGCTATTGATTATTAATATTTGGAATGCACAGATAGTGTCTTATTGCCTGTAGGTAGCTGCTTTGGGCTGAGATGGGTTTGGGAATTGGAGCTATTACTTTAGGCTACTTCATGATGCAGGAGCCATTGACCTGACAGAGCAGCTAACCACGACGTGCAAGCTGTGTTCAGAGGCACAATTATTTTAACATGAAAATGGTGTCGTCTTTTTTTTTTTTGAGTTGAGGTCTCACTCTGTCACCGAGGCTGGAGTGCAGTGACACAATCACAGTTCAGCACAGCCTCGATCAAGCTCCTGGGCTCAGATGATCCTTCTGCCTCAGGTTCCCAAGTAGCTGGGGCTATAGGAATGCACCCCCAAGCCCAGCTAATTTTTTTTTCTTTTCTTTTTGAGACAAGGTCTCATTATGTTGTCTAGGCTGATCTTGAACTCCTGGCCTCAAGCGATACTCCCACCTCAGCCTCTCAAAATGCTGGGATTACAGGCATGAGCTACCATTCCCGGCCTGAAAATGGTGTAATCTTAATGGTGTTTTGTTTCTTCTCCCCAGTGAATCAAATTATATATTAAATATTCTATTTTTCATCTTTTTCTAAGTGCAGAGTATTTTTCTCCAAAACAATCCATGAAGTCTAGAGAAGAGAGCATTTCCCTAAGACAGTCATCACAACATTAGCACTATTGACTTTGGGGGCTGGATGTCTTGTATGCTGTAGGACACGTGGCAGCATCCCATGCCTCTATCCATTAGATACCATGGCATCCACCAGCTATCACAACCAAAAATGTCTCCAGCCATCACCACATGGCCCCCAGAGGCAAAAATCACCCATAGTTGGCAATAACTGCCCTAAGAAAAAGGGAATACTTGAAAACCCATTTTATTCTTCTAAACACAGAATGAGTCAGGGCCAGAGTAGATAAAAAATGTATTTTATTTTTTGACATATTTCTTTTGTGCTATAAGAATTGCTTTTGTAATATATACCCTATATTGCATAAAGCTTTACTCCAGAGCTCTCTTGAATATTACATATATGCTGGGATCATCTCACTTCTTATTCCTTCAGAGGGAAGAATTAGGTATGTTATGATGTCTTTCATTCTAAAATATGTTCTATGAGTCTGTTCCTTACTGCTGGGTAAGGAAAATAAATTGTTAAAAATTACCTTAAAGAACAGCATCTATTTTGTCCACAAGCTGCTGTGTTTCAGAGACAGATATTACTACACAAAGCATTTAACTTCAAGAATTGAAAGTCTTTTGAATTGGAAAGTTGAAAATGTACAGTCGATAAGGTGGGAAATTGTGTTTTGTTGTATTTTAAAAACTGGAAAAGCAAATTGTTAAAGTATATTTCAAGTAAATTACTTTATTCTATCCAAGGACAAATATATTTCATGATATGCAAATTTGCATGTCAACAAATAGAAACACTTTTATACATTCATTAAGGCATTTCTGGCAGAAATTCTATCTTATAGCTGTTTATTCAGTGCTGCCATCTGTAATTCCTTGAACATTCATGTAGCATTTCTTAGTTGTGTTCTGTTTCAAACTTCACATCTCAGACTTGTTTCTTACAAGTAGCTAGATGAATTTGTTGTTGAATAGCTCAGAAGGGTATAATAGACTGGTAGAACATTTATAATTTTCCCAGAAAAACCTGCATCAAGTCAATATGCCAAAACTTTATCTTATGTGCTCAAGAGGCATGGTGTCATCATCACCTTTCACACACCCGGAGAGATTTATTTACAGTTTACACTGACTGTGAAACTTCTGTTATCCCCTGGGAGTTCTGTTTTATTTATTGTAGATAATAGGACACTTGCAACCTATTAACAGTTGTAAACCTATCTTTCAAATACATCTGACATAGCAATTATGAAATATGTTTCTTAGACAAGTTTCTAGAATTAAATCAGGACATAGATGGAGATTATGTGACCCCAAGAAGTTTTTGCATAAAAGTTTATCCAGTATTCAAAAAGAAATTAACAACTGTTATAGACCCCAAGCTTTAAAATCCCAGTAAAGGATTTAATGGATGTTTTTACCTGTTGTCTTTTGAAAAAACGTTCACTTGATGAATGTTTTTTGATAAAACATCCTTATTCTAAATGAAAGTAAATAAATGCAGCATAAAAGGGAGAGAGAAAAGGAAGGAATAATGGATTATGGATGGATAGATGGATGGACAGATGGAGGACACATGTAATATAGGATAGGATATCAACTTTGAACTGAGACCTGCATATTAAATTTTGCTATTTATTTTATTTTTCAGCCAATGTTTTCAGTTGCACCAAGCTTAGCCACCAACGCATCAGCAGCCTTTAATCCCTATCTGGGACCTGTTTCTCCAAGCCTGGTTCCAGCAGAGATCTTGCCGACTGCACCAATGTTGGTTACAGGGAATCCTGGGGTCCCTGTACCTGCGGCTGCTGCAGCTGCTGCACAGAAATTAATGCGGACAGACAGACTTGAGGTAGGAATGACTAGTTGATTTCTTTATGTACTCCATTCTAATTCTCAGAGAGAGAGAGAGAGAGAAAGTGTGTGTGTATGTGTGTGTGTGTGTGTGTGTGTGTGTGTGTGTGTGTGTTTTGTTGTTTGTTTGTTTCCATGGCCAAAAAGTTTTTAAAAATTCAAAGCTCTGGCTTAGAGTTTCAAGCTTTCTACTAGAATATAGTTATGCCACATTTGATGAATGTAATGCTTATAAAAGCCATAGCATCCTTGTGTAGAATAGTGGATGAGAGCTTGGACTTTGGAGTTAGATTGCTTTTTATTTCACTGTGCCTTTGTTTTCTTATCTTTAAAATGGAGATGATAATGGCACTTACCTCAAATAATTAGTTGAACGTCTAGCACATGGCAAGTGTTTCATAAATGTTTGTTTTTGTTGCTGCAATCAAGAATACTAGATTCTGGCGGGGTGTGATGGCTCTCGCCTGTAATCCCAGCACTCTGGGAGGCCAAGGCAGAAGGATTGCATGAGCTCAAGGAGTTTGAGACCAGCCTAAGCTACATAGTAAAACCTCATCTCTACAAACAAACAAACAAAAAAAAAATCAAAGGATTAGTTGGGCATGGTGACGTGCACCTGTAGTCCCAACTGCTCAGGAGACTGAGAGGAAAGGATATCCTGAGCCCAGGAAGTCGAGGCTGTGGTGAGCCATGACTGTGCCATACCACTGCAATCCAGCTTGGTAACGGAGTTAGACTCCAAATAAAAAAAAAAAAAAAAAAAGGACTATTAGATTCTGTCAAACTCCTAGCAATTTTCTCATAACAATGTAACAAATGTTACTACTATCTATAAAACATTTTTTAAATGGTCACAGCTTGACCGAGCACAGTGGCTCATGCCTGTAATCACAGCACTTTGGGAGGGTAAGGCGAGAGGATTGCTTGTGCCCAGGAGTTTAAAGCCAGCCTGGGCAAAACAGCAAGATCTTGTTTCTACAAGAAATTAGCCAATGTGGTGGTGCATGCCTATAGTCCCAGCTACTCGGGAGGCTGAGGCAGGAGGATCCCCTGAGCCCAGGAGGTTGAGGCTTCAGTAAGCCGTGATCACATCACTGCACTCCAGCCTGGGAGACAGAGTGAGACCCTGACTCAAAAAACACAAATAAGTAAAATGTAATGTATTATGACAAGTTTCCTCATAAGCTATACAGTATTTTGGTTGAAATAGCAGGGCAACTTTGTTTGTGAAGTTTGTTCTTTTAAAGTTTCTAATAGGAATTTGCCTAATACTTTAAGTCATAGAATCAAGGATGATCAGGCACATGTGCTTTGCTGTTACTGTATGAGAAAGAAATTAAAGTTCTAAATCTTATTTTGAAGTGGTTGTTTACATTTCAGCATGGCTGTGAATTAATGAATTTGGTAAACTATAGATATAGGGGAAAATAGCAGCTTTAAGTGTACATTGAAGGTATAAACCTGGCATTGAACCCCCAAAAGGACAAAATGATTTTTTCCTCTTTTCTCTGGTTAGGATAAGGCAATACTTACTGCTGAGAAGTTCTACATGTATTACTTACTCAGAAAGTGACAAAATAAGACCACTCTGTATGAACATAATTAACTCTAATAATTTTTCAGTTTAGAAGGAATTTAGTTGTGAAGCACCAATTTCTTACTTATAACTTTCATTGCATGAATTACAAGGAGTCTCAGATTTCAGCATATGTACAATCTTCTAGCAGATACATGTGTCTCATGTTTAATCCTCAAAACAATCTTACGAGAAAGATGCTATCATTAACTCCATTTTACAAAGACATCAGTTTTGATGGAGAGATGTTCTTGCTAGAGATACGCCTGATATGCCTGGATTTTTTTTTTTTAGTAATTTGTCATTATACATTTATACTTGTTCATTAATTAACTAATGATGCTTGCAGATTAGGAGGAAATTTAAGAAATTTTAAACTTTTTTTCCAATTATTGGATGTTTAGCATGTACAGCAGTTTTATTTTCCCTGACTTTTCTAAAGCAAACCCTGGGATCTTGTTCTTTTTTTTTTTTCCTTTGAGTCAAGATCTCACTCTCTCACTCTGTCGCCCAGGCTGTAGTACAGTGGCACGATCACAGCTCACATAGCCTTGACTTCCTGGGCTCAGACTGTTCTTCTACCTCAGCCTTCTGAAGAACTGAAACCACAGGTGCACACCACCACATCTGGCCAATTTTTTAAAATTATTTTTGTAGAGACAAGGTCTTGCTGTGTTGCTCAGGCTAGTCTTGAACTCCTAGACTCAAGCAACACCCCTGCCCTAGCCTCTCAAAGTGCTGGGATTACAGGCTTGAGCCATTGCACTCAGCCTGGGTTCTTAATGCATAATTGTGGATTGATTAATGGGAACCGAATAGGCAGTCTGAGGTGAACTTTAACAAATTAATTATTAATAGGTGATATTTAAAAAAATGGTCAGAGCTCCTCTAAACTAATCCTCCCACAATTCTAGGTAGACTGTTGTTGGTTGTATCTTGTAGTGCTTTGTCAAAATGAAGACTTTTGTCTTGGTTTTCTCTTTTTTGTGAGGCGCTACCTCATGTATTTTGTCCATTTTCTTTTGCTACAGTCAGAGCTTTACCTCAATTCGACTTTTCTAAGTGCTCAATGGCAGAGCAGCTTCCTCTCTTACTCTTGTTAACAGGATCTGATCCAGTGTTGCAATTACAACCTGTTAGAGTATTGCAGCATGCAGCTAAGAGGCGCATCTTTCTGCTGTGTACTTGTGATTTCAGACAATCCTATCTTCTGGTTATTTCCTCACATGCTAATTATACCACATTTTGAAGTCTAAAAGGCATGGGGATAAACACATGCTCTTATGTATACAATGCTGAGAAGTTCTACATGTATTAGTTACTGAGAAAGTGGCAGAATTAGGCTGTTGTTTAAACGTAATTGACTCTGATAATTTGCCAATTTGGCTATATTAATTTGGAGTTTAAACTGATACTTTATTTTTCCCTCATAGGAATTTTGAATACAATTTTTGAATTTCGAATCTCTTTTAAGGTGAATATTTTCTGAATCAATTAAACTATCGGCCAGTTCTTGCCATTTATTTTTCACTTTTTGCTACTACTTGTTTAAACAATAAAGAAATTAAAAATACTGTAGATTGCCAGCCTTCTGTTTCTTACATAAATGCTTATAAGAACTGGCATATTTACAGCACTCAGTGTGATACTACCAAAAAAAAGTGCTAAATTGGAAAACAGGAATCCAAGAACTAGCGCTCGCTCATGATGTTGCTGGTTAGGTGAGTAAACTTAGGTCAGGATTCTCATATTCCTCACATATAAAATTAGGGAGTTAGGGGTAATCCCTTCATGTCCCCTCCCACTGTGGGAGCTTTTCTGTCTTCTCAATAAATCCTGATTTCTCAAAAAAATAAAAATAAATAAATTAGTACTTTTACAATAAAAAATAAAATTAAATTAAATTAAGGAATTATACCAGATAATCTTTAAGGTTACTTCCAGTTAAGACATTCTAGGGACATTTAGGTTATTTTCTTGCTTTTAACACCAGCTACAAACTATTTGAAACACTTTTGAAAATTACATACATATAACATATACATATATGTATATAGCACATCAACATACAACATGACATTTATAGCAATATTCATATTATCCTGTTTTTACTGTATATATTTCAAAAGACTTTGTAGCCAAGTACACTTTACACCCTAAAATTCAGGCTTCCTGATTTTCTTGAAAAAGAAGCAAATCTCTTAAATATCACTCACTGAAGTGTGGCTTTTAAAATTCTGTGTTATGACCTTGGGATGCCTAGCTATAATTTCCAAGCAGCCAATTTTATTTCAGTGATAATTTTAAGATATTATTAAAATCTATAGGTACTGGAAAAGATGGGGTTTTTTAGTCATACCTCTGCTTTACTACAAAGAGCTAGTAATAGGGGATATCACTGGATGACTTATTTTCAAAATGCCCAGTAATTTTTCATGGTGCAAAAAGGATCCAGGAATATAATCATTCTCACATTTACTCAAGAATATTTAATGGATGATTTTTGAACATCTTTCAAGTAGAAGACATAAGGTATGTCTTTGAGACCTTTTAATTTCTGTTTTATCAATCACACCAAAAAAAGATTCACATAAGATAGTGCCCATCTCATAATTGATGCCCAATAACTTGTTAAATGAATGAATAAATGAGTCTATCAACCAGTTACTCAGTTAATCACACAAAGATATGTGCTCTTATTCAGTGCTTAGGGTAATCTAACAGAGATGATAAAATGTGAAATATTTTTAACTTGAAAATATTTGACGTTTGTTAACATTCTTCTTAGGAACATGTTTACATTTTGAGCATTCCAACAACAAAATATGGCATCTTGATTATACTACTAGACCTAGAGCTATGATTTTCAAACTTTAATAAGATGAGAATCATTTGGAGGTGGTTGTGAAACACGCAGGGCCTCATCCCCAAAGACTGATTCAGTAGGTCTGCAGTGAGGCTCAGCAATTTTTCCTTCCAGGTGATTCTAAATGCAAATAGTCTACAAAACACTTGCTTTAGAGGATGCCAACACCTGTTATTTAAGCTTCAAATTTTCACCATTTACTCAATGAATAGCTATTTGACTCTTAATTAAAACTGCCTCCTCCAATACTCTTAACATTCTGCATAGCATTAAGTTGCTGAGAACATAATGCCCAGCAAAATGAAATATTATAGATAAGCAATGATGATTACTAAGGCAATTTATATTTCATAGCAGTAGTGAAACAATACTGGAGGCCACATATTTTAGACATCACTGAAGACATTAGATTGCCCGCTGGTTAACTGCATCAGTTTTATATCAAGAATCTATATGAGAAAAGTATGAAGTACTCCAAAAAAGGTGGGCAAACCACTTGGCTTCTGATGTTTTCAGTTGGAGTTTGCTTGTTTTAAAATAAATTATTCTTGTGCTGAATGTTGTACTCTACTGAGGTAATCATGACACAAATTTCTAATTTAGGCTATTAATATATTTTAGTTACTTACAGACACGGAAGGGTCTGGTAACTCATATAGGCAGAAAAAAATATGATACCTATTGACTGCACAAAAAAGAGCATTTAAAGCTAAATGAGGATTAGTGAAAGGCTTGCCGAGACTGGGATTTTTATAGGCTTTTAATGGATTTAACATGATGGTGTATAAAAGACTTTCTATTCAGAAAAGATTAGAAAAGAAGATGCTTTTAATAATGTGGGAAGGACTTATTGGTAGGATTATTTTAATTTTGTATTTTTGTGAAAGATGTTAGACTACTGCTTCTGTGGCTTTTTAAATATCCCTAGGAAGTTACCAATAAACTTTAAGAGTTTTGTGCGTAGAGTTCTACGTAATCTATTTTTTTAAATCTGTAATAAGCTTTAGACTGGCTCTTAAAAATGTAGTCACATTCTCATTTAAACAACCTAATGTCTCCATCAGTTACTGATCTCAGTGGTTAGTTTGAATTTTGTTGTGGAGATTATAGAGTTGTAAGTTGCTTAAGATAATTGCTAATCTTGATTTAGCCACTGTTTTTTCTGCAGTTCTTTCACACATTTCTCCTTCTAAATTAAAGTTAAAATTTCCCTTTTTAGAAAGTTATTTAGAAAAGATAAGAAAGTAGAGCTGAGCATGTTGGCATATTGATGAGCTTGTTTCAAAGTTGTGTCTACTTTCCTGTCCTGTTGGGTTTGCACACTTGTTCACAGTCATAGACAAATGGCAGCCTGGAAATAAATTTAATGATGATTTTGTTGGTCATTCCTATTTATTCAGATTTTATTTTATTTTTTACATGAGGTCAAGTGACTAATTTTTCTTTATGTTGCCTATGGAAGTATGCTGTGTTCTCTTGCCTAAATGGTAATGATGGGGGTCTACCTTTTGGATTTCAAAGGAAATTTCCATTTGATCTTAACAGAAATTCTGTGAGGGTGTTTTTTTTTTCTTCACTATTTTAGAAGGAGAAAAGTGGATCAAATTTGTGCAGTTATTGAATAGCCAACTGAAACTGTAAATCACATCATCTGGTATTTATCTAGGGAAGTTTTAATTGTATAATAAGTTGACTATGATCATTTTCCCTAATCACCAGAATTTTTAAATCTGGAGATTTTAACCTTTTTAAAATTGAAAATACAGATAATGTTTTTTGCATTATAAACTCATGACAATACTTTGATAAAATCATTGAGTATCCTGGATTACATTTTTAAGTAATACTTTAAAAATATTAAGTTTGCTAAGTCAAACGTAGTAGAAAGTGAAGTCCATGGTGCTTATTGTTGAACAATGTGCACGTATATCTTTGGATAAGTTTCTTAATATTGGTCATTAACTATTAAATTGACTTCTAAAAATATTTAAATGGACAGAGTCCCTGTTCCTTGTTATAATTAGCTCTCTATTCCTGCTTTTGGATATTCTTCTACGAAGATGTCTGAGTTAATTATACAAATATGGTGAACACAAAACATACTACTTTAAAGGTATGTTTCACTAAAGAACACGAAAATGACTCTCCAGTTGTGAGTAAATTCAAACATTGACATTAATGCCCTTAGAATCCCAATGACTTAACTTGCAGAGCGTTGCTGAATTTAATACTACTTATAAATCCTATTGTGTTATTTGGACCATTTTGAAATATATTTGTCATGTTTTAAAAAATTAGACCAGGGCAACCCCTTCAGGTCCCCTCCCACCGTGGGAGCTTTTCTGTCCTCTCAATAAATTGTGCTTTCATAAAAAAAAAAAAAAAGAGAGATCAAATAGCCGAAGTATTTATTTTAACCAGATCTGTACATGTGTTATAAGCTACGCATTATTTTATTCAATGTTTATGACCTTTTAAAATTTGTGTTAACAGTGTTTTTATTATGAAGATTCCATAGCAAATAAAGTGGTAGGAACTGGAACCCACAATTTCTGACTTCAGACTGTATCCTCCTTCCACTGAATCACTGCTATTTAGTTAACAAAAGAAGGATTAGTTAGAATTAATTCACATTTCTTTGGGAAGTTTTTATGATTACTTTTTCTTTGAATTACTTAAAGTTTATAATTATTCCCTAGATGTTTTTCTGGAAATTGAATTTGGAACTTACATGTTTTCAGTGAATATCTTCGTTGAAATGCTCATTTTTATTATAAAAACAACTTCTTAACCACTTTGTATGAAGGTTTATAAAACTTGTCTGATTTACAAAATCCTGCCTTATTATTTGTAGAGTAAAAGACTGAACATTCTTCTTGATTGAATCACATTATATGTTTAGCTCAATAGATCTGATTATTTTAATTTAGATTTGGAAACCATTTACCAAACTATAGGAAAATGTTTTTATCTGTTGACCCAGAAATGCTCTTTTCTGCACATCTATCATTTAACAATGATAAAAATGCCAGTTGTCAGGAATATATCATTTGCAATATTATTTGTAATATGAGAATGTTGGAAATAATCTAGCTGTCCTCTAAAAGAGTTCATCTGTGTTATGTACACTATTTGATGAAATGTGATACAGCTATCAAAAGTGATCACTCTGAAGCACCATTTAGCAATGTGAGAAAACACTTATGCTGTATTGTTGAGCAAAAAGTCACCAAGTAGTAGCTGTACTATAATTACAACTATTTTAAAAATGTGTGCATACCAAAGACTGAATGAGAAGGGGAAAATGAACCATATTGTTGCTAGGATTTTCAGACTTAATTTTACCTCAGTGTTCCAAATTCTCTGTTTGATAAATTTTATCATTTCTTATCCCGATTGGATTATGAGATTAAATGTGTTGAGATTTTGTTTGTCAATTATAATTTGCTAAGGTAATGTTACATCTAAGAGATTTCCTGAGTTTATCAGAGAAACCAAGCCAAACCCATATTCCACAGTGAAGAGAGAGATCCCATTTTATTGATGGTGACTATTAGAGAAAAATGTTTTAGAAGCTTTGGGAAATTTGTTCTGTTCAGATGGGAACCCCAAAATTCAGCAGCACTCTAACACTTTTCCATCCCTTCTGGCCTAATAACTCTCACTAGTTCAAAGGGCAAGAATAATATGAGAGTACTATTTCAGTATATTCTTTTTGTCCTGTTCCTTAAGTCAGAAGACACCTCAAGCTGGAAAAAAATAAAAATATGAAACAGTCAAAAATGCATATCATGCAAAAGCAGTTGACTAATTCTTTGCAACCTCACAAAAGGTTGGTTTTAGAATACATTCTAAGCTAATTCTTAGTTGTCAATTCTGCTTCAATATTTTTAAAATTTTTCCTAACTCTATTCCACAAAAAAATAAAGATTAAGTTAAACGGAAAAATAAAGTATTAGTTCTCCTACTGCCAATTCCTTTTGATCAAATTTAAGAAAGCAGGAATTACCGAAAAGCTAAAGAACAGTCATGAGAGATATCATATGAACCTTCTGCAATTTTCCTATTGGATGAGACTACATTGACATAGATTTGCTGAAGCAGAAAAATAGCCTTGTAGTTTATGCTGTAGTGTGTATTTAGCATAAATTTTACGTATGTACATAAAGCGTCTTATTCTCATTTAATGTAGATGTGTCTCTCTTCCTGGCTATGTTGATGAGCCTCAGAGTAATTTTGGTTAGATACTGGGAATCTGTATTCTAGAATGCTCCACAGCTGATTCCACCAGAGAGAAGGATAATTGTCTGGATAACAGCTTGATCATTTTTACTTTTTATACTATAATCTCTGGGTTATACTTTTTTTTCCTTCTGTTCAATATAGTGAATACAATAATAAAAAACAGAATATTGAATAGCATCATCTTTGTATTCTTAGTATTTCTCAAAGTGTCTGGTACATCTCAATAAATTTTTTAAATTAGATAAATTGAATAAGGTAATGAATGGTGTTGACTCATTGTATGTATTTGGAATACAAAATTTTGGCTAGCTTGAGGCTTCCAAATACTGCAAGATGTCATTTATAACATTCTTTTTAAGATGCAGCATGGTACAGATTATAGAGTCCTTCTTTTAAGAAGCACTTTCCTCAATAATAGGATATGAATATAAGGGGGAAAACGCTTAAAGTTAAATACAATCATTTTATTTATAGAAATCCAAGAAAACCTTTGCTTTTATAGCCATAGCGGGGTAACAATTTCTCTTTCTTGCTTAACTCCAAAATACAGTGCTCAGTGTCTGCAATTGGTCAGTTTGTGAAAAGATACTTGAAAACCAAAAACTATTTCCTTGAAGCTTGAAGTGGGAGCACAGAAATATGAAAAGGACATTCTGTGTTTTAGATGGCCCTCTAGTGGTAAAAAGGTCAAACTATTCCAAATGAAGAAAACGTATTACTAAATAAGAAATAATTCATTTTCACCCTTTCCCTAGGATCCCCATGGCAAAATTAGCAGATATAAAGCAAACAGACAATAATAAAAATTAATTTTTTTCCTGCTTTATGACGCTCCCAAATGAATCTCTAATGATCAAAAAATAACTCTTGGAAACATTTTAGTATAAAGCTATCAAATTTGATTTTTTTATACTTTTCACTTGGAAATAATTTCAGATTTACACAAAAGTTGCAAAAATAGAAACAAGAGTTTCTGTCTACCCTTCGCTGAGCTAAATATTCACATCTTATATAACCATAGTATCTCTTATAAAGCCAGGAAATTAGCATTGATATGCTGCTATTAGCCAATCTACAGACCTTAATCAAATTTTGCCAGTTGTCCTACCAATATCCTTTCTCTGACTCTAAGATCATCCAGTCTATGACAGTGTCTCACCTTTGTCTTTCATGGCCTTGACACTTTGGAAGAGTGCTGGTCAGTTATTTTATAAACATCCTTCCATTCAGTTTGTCTACTGTTTCCTCATGATTAAATTCAGGCAGTAATACGACTACAGTGTTTTTGTTTCCTTCTCATTGAGTCATATCAATAGGTACATGATGTCATTGTCTCATTACCCGCAATGTTAATTTTGATCACTTGGCTAAAGTAGTGTCTGCCAGGTTTCTTCACTGTAAAGTTACTATTTTCCCCTTAATAATTGATAAGTATATCAATATAATTTTAGATTGGATGTTTTACTATCATTAATATCATAAATGCATTTTCTTTCTCATAGGCATCTTAGTGAAATGAGGCTATAATTTGTATATTGAACTAGGAATTGCTGGAATTATTTTCTTGCATTGTTTACAAATTATATTTTCCCCTTTCATCTGTAGACTTCTAACACCAGTCTGGAACTTCTAGTGAAAATTTTAGAAAGATTCTACTTGTTCATGTTGACTAAACCCCATGCACTTAATGACCTTATAGGTATGTCGAGAGTACCAGCGTGGCAATTGCAACAGAGGAGAAAACGATTGTCGGTTTGCTCATCCTGCTGACAGCACAATGATTGACACCAATGACAACACAGTCACTGTGTGTATGGATTACATCAAAGGGAGATGCTCTCGGGAAAAGTGCAAATACTTCCATCCCCCTGCACATTTGCAAGCCAAGATCAAGGCTGCCCAATACCAGGTCAACCAGGCTGCAGCAGCACAGGCTGCAGCCACTGCAGCTGCCATGGTGAGTAGAGACATCCGCCCTCTCCTTGTTAGCAGTCAGAGAAGCCAAGTGAGCAACTGTATCTGACTACAAGCTATTCATTTATTAACCTTTTTAAAAAAAATTTTTGCTGAAGATATGTTTGTTCAGGTATCCCAGACAATACATAAAGAAGTTACCATTCACAGAAGTGAGGGTAACTCCTCAAATGGCTCAGATTGCTCCTACTCTTGGCCTAACTCAATTATCTGTCTTATTCTGGATGTAGGGTTTCTCAAATCTCTGCTTCGTAAAGAACCACCTGTCTCCTTTTCAATTTAACGATATTGCCATTTTCGGTCTTCTTATTTCTGTGTGCCATCTAATCAGCCATTGTTTTCCTTTGGTGTGTTCTTTTGCACATCAAGGCTCTTCTTTATGTATATCTTGCTTTTAACAGTAGCATAATCTGGAAATATTTAGGAGAGTTGCTTCGACAAAATTGTTTTTAGAATTAGCTACGAGATTTTGGCTAGCATGCTATCTAGATTGTCTGAAATAATACTGTGGCATAAACATAATAGTAAAATCAGAGGAACTTGACTATGCCATTATATAGAAAGGAAAAAGACAGCAGTACTTGAGGAGTTCGAAATTGGACCATTTAGAATAGATTCTAAACTATATTCTCAAGGTAAATTTGAATGTGATCTAATAGCTGATTTTAATGAGTCCATTCTCTGTTCTTTGCTTAGCTGTTTAATGTTGTCCTCTCTTTACATAAGTATATGACTTAAGCATTAAAATATTCATGAAAAGCCACTGTGTCGTATTTCATAGCACAGTGAGATGATCACGAGAGAGATCTTTTCTGTGTTTGTTATGGATACTTGAGCAAAAATACAGAAGGCAGACTCTCTCCTCCTCTCTTCCTTTCACTCTTTTTTTTTCTGTTAGAGTATCTTGTTTGTAATTAACTACAAAGAGGAGTTATCCTCCCAATAACAACTCAGTAGTGCCTTTATTGTGCATGCTTAGTCTTGTTATTCGTTGTATATGGCATTCCGATGATTTGTTTTTTTATTTGTTTTTTCTCACCTACCCAAAAATGCACTGCTGCCCCCATGATGCACCTCTGCTTGCTGTTTATGTTAATGCGCTTGAACCCCACTGGCCCATTGCCATCATGTGCTCGCTGCCTGCTAATTAAGACTCAGTCGGCTGTCAAATCACTGAAGCGACCCCTCGAGGCAACCTTTGACCTGGTACTATGACCTTTCACCTTTTAGCTTGGCATGTAGCTTTATTGTAGATACAAGTTTTTTTTTTTATCAATTTTAAAATATATATTCCTTTTTCTGTTTTTTAAAGTTGTAACATACAATGAAACTGAGTGTGGTTTCCTGACAAAATTAGTGGAAAGACTATAATATAACTACACAGACGGATATCATACAATGAAAGATTCTGAAAGCCCGGCAGCCCACATTCAGTTTAACTACATTGTAGAATGTTCTAAAGAAATACTTGGAGGACAATGAAAGTGTATTTTTGACTGTATATTTATGTACCTGTTTGGTTAGCATGGCTTTAGTGTTAGAATTATTTACTTTTTAATATTTATAGCTCAGTATTTAAGAAAAAAAACTTGCATGCTCTGGGACATTTGCATGTCTAGGTAGATGGGGTGGGGAGCAGAGCGGGGTTAGTTTTTATTTTACCTGTTTTGGTCACTCTGTACAATTAACTATTAACATTGCTTATACTTGTCAGTCCTCATGGAGCGCGCAGTGCGAGGCTTTTCTTCTTTTCCCAAATCAATGGCTTCTCACAGAAAGCCTGAAGCATTATGGGACATAAAACACTCTAACACATTATAACACGTGTTCTCGTACTAGTGGGGTTTTGTTTTGAACAAAAATAATGCTTCCTTTAAAGCTTTTATCTTGCTTTTTTTTTTTTTCTTAGTTTTTTTGTTCATTGGATTTTTTTCCCCCTTGGGTAGTTAAGTGCTCTGCAGCTTGCTTGCTCATGCTTCCTAACAATTTTAGCCTTCAACTGATTTTTCTTTTTTTCTTTTTCTCTTTTTACTGGTATTTGTTTTTTATACTCATTCACTAAACAGGGAATTCCTCAAGCTGTACTTCCCCCATTACCAAAGAGGCCTGCTCTTGAAAAAACCAACGGTGCCACCGCAGTCTTTAACACTGGTATTTTCCAATACCAACAGGCTCTAGCCAACATGCAGTTACAACAGCATACAGCATTTCTCCCACCAGGTAAGAGGGTGGGGTTGGTTCATCCATGAATCAGATGATCCACTTAGAGACCTACTGTTAGAGCAGATAAAGCACACCCCAAGTTTGTTTGTAGTCACAGATAAGGAGTAAGGTAAGGTGGTCAGTAGTAGAAACTTATCTGAGGTATCCGTGTGGTTTGCCTTAAAAACTAAGAATTTTAGCTTAATGAAATACAGATTAAAGATCAGTGGTGAGTTATATATTTATTTGTGTTTGTGTAATTTGGAATTGAAATATAGTTCTCTTCTCTTTTTTTCTCTTTCCTCAACACTGTTATATGTCAAGCTATTTTATGATACTTCCTGCTGTAAGACCCCTTTGCCTTCATGATTCTATAAAATTAATTTAAATTATATGAAATGACACCTTCCATTTTGATTTTTGTTTTTCAGCCTTTTTGTTTTCAAAGTCAGGAATGAAAAATTGACTATGTGTTCTAGAGCTCTTAAAAAGTGCTCTCATTGGCACCAGTCAGTACATTGCCTAAAATTATGACTGTTCCTAAGCTAATATTGAAATAACCCTAAGTAGTGTTTACATTTATTCTTGAGTTATACATTTGTGGGTTCTGTTTATTTTCAACCTGGTCACATGTACATAACCTAGAATTATTCACATGAATTTAAAAGAGTTTAAAACACAGACCACTCATTTATAACTGCTTAGAAATTAACTATTTTTACTAACTGAATTTATTTCAGAAAATACATATAAACTACTCATAATCTAAAAGTTAACTAACCTGGCACTCTAATTTCACTTTCCTTTTTACCACTTAGCCTTTACTTTAAAAATACCATGATTTCAAACATATATGTAATAACAAAATTTATTTTATTTTACTAATTAAATTAATTAATGAGTAGATATATGTGCCAAAAAGTTAGCCCCAATACTATATTGGCAGTACTTACAGTGCTTTAAGTTCATAATGCTATGAGAGAATGTGGTAATTTATTTTTGATTCATGAACAAAAGAATAAATTATATATACATTAGTTTTTATCGCCAAATACAACTTTTTATATAGTGATGTTTGAAAACCAGTCATCTATATGTAGAATAAATATGAGATAACATTTAATTATCTAGAGTAGTCCACTCAACTAGGCACTATGATAAAATATTTGTACTCAAGATTTAGTATCTATCAAATTGCTGTTTGTCCATATTAGAATAAAAATTAAATCATTTTGATCCATAATGTATTCATTGCATTCAGAAAGAAAATTTACATTTCTCTTATGTTTTAGATTATTGTAAGTTTCTTTTCAACATATATAGTTTTTCAGAAATTTTCAGAAATTAATCATTTTGCTTTTGTATAAATCACCATGTCCCTAGATTTTTGCTGTCTCCAACAAACAATCCAACAGTTTTTCTATAGTCAGATTATGAGTCAGTTTCAAGAAATTACAGGTAACTACTATAATCTCATTGAAGAAATTAAGAATTATTTGTATTGATTCATTTCATTGGATAAAACATTACCATTAGAAATGACAGTTTTGGCTGGACTCAGTGGCTCATGCCTATAATCCCAGCACTTTGGGAGGCTGAGGTGAGAGGATTGCCTAAGCCCAAGGGTTCGAGACCAGCCTGAGCAATTTGGCGAGCCCTCCTCTCTACAATTAAAAAAAAAAAATTGCCAGACATGGTGGCATGTGCCTGCAGTTCCAGCTACTTAAAAGGCTGAGGTAGAAGGATCACCTGAGCCCCAGCAGGTTGAGGCTGCAATGGCTGTGAGTGTGTCAGTGTACTCCAGCCTGGGTGACAGAGTGAGTCTCCAACTCAAAAAAAAAAAAAAAAAAAAGAAATGACAAGTTTCCCTACTTAAAATCTAAAATTAAAACAAATCTATCTTTTGTATATTATTTAGAGAAACCCAAAATAACGTATCTTATCAATCTTTGCATTTGTTTCTTCAACAGCATTCAAATGACTATAGTTTTTTCTAAATCAGTTAGTTGCATGGTAGATCTGACCCTTATTTGTGACTCTACCCTCTCCTAGAATAGCTTTTAGTCTGTGGACAGATAGAGTGAAACATGCTAGGTAAGGGTCAATTTGGGGAAAACCGTAAATGCATTCATAAATCAAAATTACACTTGTCCCTCTGTTTTAGAAGGTTAAGCATTACTAATTTAAATAAAATCTGCATTACTATATTGAAATATGCTGAAAATTTAAGACATTTGCATTTTTTACAATGCATTTTGCATCAGAGATACTCTGTTCTTGATCAGTATCTCTCACATATAATTAATATGATATGAAACTGTTGCAATAGTAATATGAAATAACATTTATTTGCAAACCAGGTCTAATGGACTGAAGCTGCAGGTTGACCTGTATTAGTCACATAAGCAGAAGTAGGTACTGCCTCCATGATTCTTTAGGAATATTTTCATTATTGCATAATATGTGCCTGTGTGCACAAAAATGAACCCTATGACAGGAAAATGAATAGCTTATCTTTAGTTCCGCCAGATAACTTTTTCAGACAGTCAGAAAGGAAAGAAGTCTAATGCAGAGAATGTAAACTCAAACACCTTGGAGCCCAGGTAGGAAACACAAGTGAAACAAGAAATAAATTGGGAGCTGTGGGATCTGGGAGGCACTGGGGAACACAGACCCAGTCTGAAAGGGATAGTCAGTGTATCAGACATAGCCTTTTTTTGCCAGAGGAATATCTGCCTGGCAGGTTGTTCCTGCTGCACCCTGCGAGATCTTTTGTGGCTCCGTTTACATCATAGTCTGTATAAATGAGGGTTGGTTATGTCTGTGCTTCCCAGGGGTCATTTGCAAATGTGCACAACCTAACACTGATGTACAGTGTCACTAGGTCCTATAATCCACCTCCCTCCCCAGATATTCTGGATATTTGTATGTTTATATGTGAAATTTCTCTATTTTTAAATTTCAGCAATTAATTCAGTTTTTACAAAACACCCTTTGAGAACTAAAGGAAATCCTTCTTACTGCAAATCCATATGTAATCTTATGTATAACACCTGGGAGAAAATGAAGTTCATTTTCCAAAGTTTAGGTTATTCTGCAGACATGTAGTACAGAATAGTTGTGTGATCAAAGTGTCCTCTCTGTCCATAGTATGATAGGTTTGGAAGGTATACTCTGAAGACTTTTATTGGGACTAGAAAGAAAATGGAATTCTTTTATATTTTGCAGCTCAGAGCTTTAGAGTTTTGTCATCTGTTGATTCAATCATAACTGCAGATATGTAGATCTGTTTTAGTCAAGTTATAGGGTAGCATGGTTGGCTAGATTCTAAGAGCAGGTGACTATATATATAGACATAGTTGCTGGTAAAAGATCATCATTCAGTGACAAGCCAATCAGCTAGATTAAAAAAGTGACCCTATACTTTAACTTTTAAGAATTAAATCATCACGTCAAAATCCAACTACCAACCAAATCTCCATTATGATTCTTTTTCTGTTCTACTACTTTCCCTTCCACTTCAAGTAATTTTAACTATGCATACATCTCATTTGTAAATTACCATCCTAGTTGTTTTTCCTGCATCTTCATACATATCAATTTAAACATTTAATTTTAAAAGTTGTGTCATTAAAATAACACATTTCTTAGAAACACAGCATTCTCCTCTGCAAATATCTTTGTAGGGGAAATTGGAAATTGACAAATACAATCACTTAAATTTGGCTTTGTGCTAAAGACTGAGAAAAAAATTTCAGTTGGCTATCTGTGCATTATTATTAGTCAATTAACCCATTTGAAGTAAAGTTGGATATTCTGGTCATTTCAAGAGTGATTTTTTTGTTTTTGGTAAGTGGGTCCTACAGCATTATGTCTTCATATTTGTGAGTTATTGCACCCTGGCTAGTATTTTCATTGCTGCCTTATGTTTATTTGCTGCAATTCCCTCTCAAAACTGTGTGCATTGGTTATAATGGTAATGAGGAAGATAACTCAAACTAAATTTCAGACCATAAAAGCTTTAGGGTTTTAGAGAGATGATGTAAAATTAACTCACTTTCAGCATGTGCAGGCTTAATTATGCATGGGATGAAATATAGTAGGCAAATTGCAGCGTAATAATAAATAATCATTTAAAACATATAACCTGTACAATAAACTGTCTTTAATATTCCTTAAATATCACATTATTCTTTCCCATTTATCTCTTCTTTTCCAATCCTCTCACCCTATCACTAAGAGGGTAACGGTTTCACAAAATGTAGCTCCAGTATTAAATTCGGCTTGCCCTACTGTCTCAAATTAACGTCTTTGTTATTACTGGCTTTTTTTTTTTAACATTTAAATTTCTTTTAATGAGAAATAGTGTCTGATTCTTAAGGAATCGGGTAATATTATTGAATTTAAATTATAGAGAACAATGTATCAAAAAGACTTTTTTTTTTAATTTTTTGAGTTGGAGGTCTTGCTCTGTCACCCAGGCTGGAAGGCTCAAGTGCAGTAGTGATTGTAGCTCACCGCAGAAGGCTCAGGCAGTTCTGAGCTGGAACTATAAGCATGAGCCACCATGCCTGGCAATTTTGGTTTTCTGTAGAGATGAGGTCTTGTTATGTTCCCGGGAGTATCTTTCTGAACTCTTATACTTAAGCAATCTATCTGCCTCAGCCTCCCAAAGTGCTGAGATTACAGGCATGAGCCACCATGCCCGGCAACTCTTCTATAGTAAATTTCACCTACATTTTAAAAACCTTTCTAAATGACAAAACTCTTTGTACGTGTATTATTTGAACTATCCTGTCATTAACAAATAGCCATGCATCTCATTTCTTCAGACATTCCACAGGAATTTAGTAATCTTGCCTATTTCATTAAGTCTATGTACTCAACATCTTGGCATTGCCATTTTTATAAAAATGGAGTTTATTCACTTGTGTTTTAATTTTTAAAAAATAATTCAACATCAGCAATGGGCGAGGCAAGATGCTAAGACTTGTGATAAAGCAGTGATCAAAACATACAAGGTCTCTGTACACAGAGCTGTATGTTTCATTGAAGCAATTGAAATTAAACATACATGCAAACACACACACACACACACACACACAACACAGTAACAAATTTTGAAATGCTTAGATGGAAAATAAGTAATGTTTTGACAGGTTATAGGAAAAAACCTGATTCAGTGTGTGAGGAGTAGGGAGATGGGTGGGGAGAGGGTTATATAAAGCTTTTTCAAGTAATTAGTATTTAAGAAGAAGACCACTTTAAAAAAACAGAAGAAATACTGTAGACAGAGAAAACAGGGTGTGAAAAATCCTTGAGTTGAAAAAAGGGTTAAGAACCTCCAAGAATGGAAAGACCATCACGGTGCTACCTCCCTGAGTAGAGGAAAGAGTAGGTGATTGGAGGTGTACAGGGTCATCAGGAGCTAATCACACAAAAAATGTTGACCACATTAAGACTTTGTGCTTTATTTTAAGGTGGAAAGCTATAGAAAGATTATGAGTGAAAGAGTGATGTAATCAGAGATATATGTTTTTAAGCAATTTTCCCAAAGATTAGAGAGAGGAAAATGAAAGCTGGGACATCCGTGGAGATATAAGGCAATCCAGGCAAAACTTGATTGTGGTATGAACTAGAAATTGGCAGTAAAGATGAAAGCCATGTCAAACTTGAGATGTTCTTTCAGCAATAAAGACCAAGTCAATTTTCTTCTCAATCTGAATGGAGTTGGATTATATTAATATGATTTTCCAAGTTACCTGCCTAGACAATTTCAAAAAATGGCTTGCCAATAGAAGAGTATTATAAAGCAAATTTCAGCTATAAATAATCATCTGAGTGACTCCAAGAAGCTGAATTTACACACACAGACACACAAGTATGTATGTGTTCATTTGTTTTTATTTAAAACTATATATAGGGTTAGATGGAGATATAGTCTTGTATTTATTTACATTAATAACTTCTAATGAAAATAAAATAATATTGTAAAAAGTCATCATCAGTTATTTAAGTAAAGCCTGATTGTTTCATTAAGGTTGTCAGAATATGAATATATGCTTATTCTATCAAAGGTTTTCATTATTTAAAAACTTACAAAGAGATAGCAAAACTGAGTTTTATTACTTCAGTCATATTTATGTTGCCATTATAGGGGGAAAATATTAATTACTGGATTTGTTGAAGGTTTTTCTTAACAGTGAATCATAGCAACGATTTGCTCTAAAGTTGAGAAATCTAAATTGTTGATTATTGGAACTAAGTGATGCTGAGGTAGAAGTGTAGACCTTACTGTTGGATACCACTTCTAGTGACCTTGTTGAGAACCTTTTTTTCTCAATATTTCTCCTCTGAAATTATAAAGATTGGAGTAATTGATCTTCAAGGACTCTCCCTAATTATCCAATTTATGATAATAAAAACTACTTTAAATTAAAAATGCAAATGATGGAAATAACATTGGCCATATTATTTAAAAATGCTCGCTGGTAATGCAAACGCAACATTATATAATGAAGCTTTATAGAAAGAGAGCAAACACATTTTCCATTATATAAACACATAGAAATTTATATATTTGAATTCCTCTACTGTTACTGAAACAACTGAGCACCCTTGCAGTCTTCTGGGATATTTCCATGTAGCAGCAGCCTAAGTTGGGTCACCTTGGGCATAGCCTTGTAAAAGTTCCCCCAACCACATTAAATCACAGTCACAAACCAGAACATTGGAATAAGGTAAGAATTGCAAATGCTTAAAGTGACGATTAATTTCTATGAAGATTCTTTTGAGTGGAAATACCTAATTTCCTCTGATTTACCTTCTCTGTCACGTTTTACTTCATAATTTCCAGTTACCAAAAAACAGACTTTAAAAATTGCTTACTTAGTTGCATATCTTGCACAGAGTAGCTACATTTCCACGTTTACAGTGTATTGGGAAAACTGCTTTAATATTTGAAAAGCAGTTTCCCCTTACGATGTACTATATTGGTTATAAATAAATAATTTTAAGGTAAAATGAACACTTAATTGCCTTAGAGAAAACAAAGAATGAAAGCTGCAAGTACTGAAATGTTAGACTCTGTTTCCATGTTAAAGGACAGAAATAGTATAATGTAGTGGGGGTGTTTTAATTTTTTTGTAGAGGTTATTAAAAGAAACAGTAGAGGCTTTGTTGCTCAAAGGAGGCTCGTAAATGTGCTTGTGCATGAATCACACAACTAGCCCAGAGACATGACTGGCTCCTCTCTCTTGGAAAGCTCCTGGACATCAGTATGGACAGGCATGTGTTCCCTGTGTATTCAATTTGCCCTAAAGAATCGAAGCCTAGAGTTTTTTATTATGCTCAAAAGCCCGCCTAAATGTCCACCTCTTGAATTGCCACTGGCAGATCATAATAGGATGGCTACGGCCGTTTTCATTTCTTTATGGTATTTTCTAATCTAGGCACACAAGTTACTCATTTTTGCCAAGTTTTACAATATTTCCCTAATTGCTTCTAGCATTTTTTTTTTCCTCATGAGATAATATTGATAGATAGCCAAAGAGATTTCCGGCGTATATCTTCATTCTTGCTAAAAAAAAAAAAAAAAAAGATGTGTAGCAAAGGGCACAGAGATGATGCATTTTTTTAATTTTTAATTTTAAAGATCGTGGGGATACAATTCAGGGTTAGGTATACAAATGTTCATTATGCAGGTACCCCTATTGAGAGGTGTGCGTTATTTTTTTTAAGTCCATCCCAATGGATTAAAAAGGGAACTCAATGGAACTCTTAAGTCTGTTTTTGGTGGCAATCTGGTCACACTCTACCTAAGAAAACTCCAACTATGAAATGAGCATATTTATGGTAAGTTTACGTTAGGTTGCTCAAATACATTAATATAATAAGGGGTATTCTTTGTGACTTGAGCAGACTGCAAAATGCTATGATTTTTTAATAACCTTAAATCAAAATTATTCATGCATGAAAGCCCCAAAAAATGTTTGTTAAAAATAAACTTAAAAATGAAATCTAAAGAAACCAATTTTCAAGTAGAATTTAAAAGTCCCAGCTGTATTCATTTAAACATTCGCATCAATATCAAGTTACTAGAACAGGCAAATCTGAAAGTAATAATGCTATTCCCTAGATTTAGAATTTAGAAGACTTCCCCCCAAAACTGTATACATTTTAATAAATTTAAGAAAGATTGATTGCCTTACAGTTTTGTGAAGTGTATTGTAGATGCTCAGTCCATAAGATTGTTACATTACATTGAAATGTTATTCTACGCTGAAAATGATAGCTATATTTTATAGTTTTAAATTGCTAAATTAAAGGGGAAAAAATGTTGACCTCATTAAAAAGTTACTCAGTGATGCAGATATTATTGGCGTCATGCTTCCAACAAGACTAAACCAAACCGAGAAAATAAAGTCATAGCTAAAGTGGAGAATTCTTTCAGCCTTGTCTAGAGTAATGTTAACCTCCACCAGCACTTGATAGGTACACTTTGCCAGTTCAGTTGTACTTGGCTATTTCTTGTCACTGACTGATTTATTGTATCAGCCACTTGGATCTATTTGAGATTATTGTGTCCAAAGTTCACATTACATTTTGAGTGTCATTTCTGGTAACTTTATTAAAAGGAGTCTACAGCTAAATAAATATTAAGGAGTAAGGTCTCACTTCAGTATCACCATGACATTCCTCTGAGTTAATCACAAGCAGGAATGTTGTAAATATTCCTTGGGAATATACAGGCACAGGGCCCTAGTAGTCTGGCATGTTCCTTCCCCAGAGGTCATCATTGCTTACTTATTTGTCCTCTATTAGTCCATGGTCACACATGGACCTCATGCTTGTGTATTTGGTAACGACTGAGCACAAGGCTTAATGTATTCTTCTTAAGACTGTCAACTTCAATTAAGGTATTCATCCATAGTGGGGAAACAAAATATGAACAAAACAATGAAAGGATACGCATTTTCACTTATCATCTGAAAAACTCCTTTTATATTTGGAAAATAACATAGTAGTAGAACTGTACTTTGGTATAATAACCTGGGGACCTTTATAAATAATTTCTAAATTTATAATAAGATAACATTTTTGAAATAAGACACATTTTCACCATAATTTAGAACCACGCATTTTGGAAAATAAAAAGCAATAGAGTATGTACAATAAGAAAAGTGTTCCATTTTGAAAGTGTTCTTACATCAAATATCACACTAAGTGTAATAAGTCAAGAATCACAACACTAGAATAATTGTTCACTTGAATATATTCACTGTTCAATGAAAAATTTCAAAGGAAAAAAATGGTGCCAGAGAAATTAATCTTTTCTATTTTGAAATTAGAACCCTATACCACTTGAATGTACATAATCCCTTTCATGTAAAGATCCAAATACACTTTTTAAAAGATGTTTTATTAATTTTCACAGTACACATGTGAGGAATATGGTTGTAAGTTAGAAATGGTATGGTACTGTTGGAGAAAGGTGTCTCCCCTCAAGGGGTGATAAAGCAAATGGGATTCCTGCTGGTTTGTAGCCTGAACAGGACATACGTTTGAGAATTTGTAATAATTAAGTGTAAGTATCCACCAGTCTCAGGATCTCACGAACCCTGGAGCAATTTGCTCAAATTTTAGGTCAGTTTATTTGGATGTGTGTTCCAGCAATGGAGTGAACGCTGTTTTGATAAATGTAAAGGGTTGCAACAGAAAAACTGCTACCAAAACTTAACATGAAATAATAATAAAAACAGATTAGAAAAAAAAGAAGGGATTTGGCACCTCAAGACATTCCCTGAGTCACGGAAGGCAAGAATGACCCAGATAGAAATCTATGTAGACAAGAAACACTGCATGGGAATTATAATTGCAAATTTACAAAGACAGTGACTCTAATCATAAGTGTTGTAAAAAATCTAACAAAAGAAAAAGAGAGCAAGCCAAAAATAAGACAAAATATTTCTCCCACCAACAAAATGAAGCCATCTCTTATCCTGTTACAAAATGTCTTGGCATTCTGTGTTTCCTACATAGGATTTTAAAACAAGAAGCGATGTATATGCTATTCCAAATGGCTGTGGTACAACTAGTTCTGACAAGTAAGGAAACTTTGGCAAAAAAGAGAGTGATCATGGATGGAACTAGTGGTCATTATTTTAAGTGAAACAACTCAGAAACAAAAAGTCAAATACCACATGTTCTCACTTACAAGTGAGAGCTAAATAACGTGTACGCGTGGACAGAGAGAGTAAATAGCAGAGAGTCGGAAAGAGGAGGATGGGAGAGGATGAGAGATGAGAAATTACTTCATGGGTACAATGTCAGTTATTCAGGTGATGGCTACACTAAAAGCCCAGATTTCACTGCTATGTAATGCAAGTATTAGCATAAAGACTATACTAAATGTTAGTTTCGTATTTAGTATAGCATAAGGACTATAAAAATATTAGTAATACACTATTTTTTAACTTTTTTATTTTAGCTTATTTTTTTTTTAATTTTAAATTTGGGTGCAATTTAGTATTAGGTATACAAGTGGTCACTGTACAGGTGAAGCTTGGGCCTTCCTTTGGTCCCCACTTCACCGGGTTTGAGATCAGGTGCACTTTTTGATGTTATGTGCCCCTCTCCAGCAAAATCCCGGTACTGTCAATCCCTTTCTTATCATATTCTGGTAAATGTCCAGAGTCCACTATGAGTGAGAAGGTGTGGTACTCAGTTCTTTGTTTCTGTGATGGATCACTGAGTATTATGCACTCTAAATCCATCCAGGTTGCTGAGAAGTCCATATGTTTGCCCTTCTCTATGGCTGCATAATATTCCAACATGTATATGCATCACATTTTTTTTTAGCCAGTCCAGTTTTGATGGGCGGCACGGTTGGTTCCATGTTTTTGCTGTTGTGAACAGTGCTGCAATAAACATGCATGTGCAGGTATCTTTTTGGTAGAATGATTTGCGTTCCTCCAGGTATATTCCCAGTCGGGAGATTGCTGTGTCATATGGAAGGTCAATTTCTAGTTCTTTTAGGAATCGCCACACTCTTTTCCACAGAGGCTAAAGTAGTTTGCATTCCCACCAACAGTGTAGAAGCGTTCCCTTTTCTCCGTATCCTCACCAGTGTCTGTTGTTTTTTGTTTTCTTAATGACGACCATTCTTACTGAGGTTAAGTAGTAAATCAATGTGGTTTTGATTTGCATTTCTCTGATGATTTGTGAGACTGAGCACTTTTTCATGTGTCTGTTTGCTGCCCATGTAATACATTATATTTAAAATTATTATAATTTTCTGTTCTCCATTTTGAGAATGCTCTTACACTTAATATCACACCAAGTATAATAAAGAAAAGCCCTTCTGATGGCATTCAGTTAAGAATCACAACACTAAAATAATGACTCACTGGTATATATTCACTGCTCAAATATTTAGCAAAGTGCATGTAACAAAACTTCACTTGTATCTCCTAATCTCTGCGCCCTGTCCTCTCCTCTCTCCCCCCTGCCCCCTACTCATAGGTTTGATGTGTTTGACATGAGAATTACCAAGAAAGTAGGAGGGGGAAAGACTTGAGGAAAAGGGCTAGGAATGAATGAAATGTTTTCTTAATTATTCATGATTCCTTAAAATGCAAAGATTCCAAGCATCATTTCCAGGCCCTAAATGGCCATGAATGTATTTTCTCCAGGGCTCTTTTTTACTTAATTATAACATCCCCCTGCCATGGACCCGTTTGCGGCACACAACATTAGAAGAACAACAGCAACAGAAACGGTCTCCAAGACAGGGGACAGGTACACCTGTGTGAGTGTTCCACTGTGTGCCCTCTGATTGGTATCTGGGAAGCAGGCATCTTTTCTTTACCTGACAACCAGAACTTATATTTGCGTGTAGGGAGGGGGAGGAATAACACAAAATAAGAATGTCAACAGTGCAGAAACATTCACACAGAGAGGAGTGAAAAGACAAGCAGAGTGAAGGAGAGTGAGTTACACAGGCAGATAGAAAGTGAGGCAAATGGTCAGACTGGCAGAAACTAGGAAGCCCGTGGAGAACCAAGATCAGGATTGGGACCTTTTTCTTGTTTTGTTCAATGTAGAAGGAAATTAATGGGAGGATAACTCTGTGCCACAAGGGAAAACTGAAGCCTGGCCTGAGGAGTTGAACTTTCTTTGAAATTTCTCACATCTTTTCTAATAAATAGTTAAAAGAAAAGGAAGTCTTGGGAGTCTTTAGATTTGACCAGTCAGGATATTACAGAGAACCGAGAAAAACTTCTATCTTCAATATTCCTTTTGAATAGCACTTCTAAGAGAATACATGAAAGCTCAGCAGACTATCTAGGTCCTCCATCACTCTGCAGTTAACAAAACCATTTTCTCCTCAACACACCAGAATTGCAGTGATCTTTCGCGGCAAGAGCAGGCGAGGGCAACCATTGTTTGGAATTTGTTTACTTTTGGAGAAAATTCTAAGATTTCTGTGTTTATGCACTTGCTTTCACTTACAGAAGTTTTAACGAATTCAGATGAGAAAAGCTCCCAGCCGGGAATTTAGACAATTTGTTGTTATGTAACAATCTGAAAAAAAAAAAAGAAAGATAAATTTTAATCACCATACAATAACAATAAATTGGGGGAACAAAAACTTTTTTTTTTCACCTAGTGGTGAATCCAAGACTTTAAAAAAAAAAAAAATTTCAGTAAGAAAGGGCAAATGGAAATCAGAACGTCATGTATGCAAGCATCAGTCTTGAAGAGTTACGTGTCTGAATCTTTCATTGCATATTTTCTCATCTGTGTAGTTTTGTGATTATTTTTACTTTACATAGTTAGAGATTCCAAATGCAAATGAGAAATCCATAAACATAAATATTTAGGCATGCAGGCAATCAAGGCAGACGACGTATTCATCATCAGTATGCAATGTATATGTACACAAATCAGCATGTCGTACACGTTGATTATATATAATTCTGTCAGTTAAATATTTTTAAATGAAAAAAGAATGACACAATAAATAACACATGACCACAGTTGCCTGCAAAGGGGCCGTGATTAACTGAATCCTGCAGATGAAACCACCCTTTGCAGCCAGATCAGCTCCCCCTGGCCGTAGACTTGCTGAACCAGGACCCCATTTGACACTGTTGTAGTTGCTGATCACCCATCATCCACGTGTTGGCTCTCAGGCCAAGCCCATGTCCCAGGCCCGAGCCACGGCATTTCGGCATTTCTCCCCACTTCCTTCATACAGACAGTCCTGCATTGGCTTGGGCTCTCCCTGCTGCCTTGATCATACCGCCTCCCCCATTGCGATGAGAAATTACAGCCAGAGAAATCACTGGCCAGGGACTGTCTGGTCACCAGGACCACGGAATGCACACTCAACAAAGAGCAACTGTGTGAAGAGGGGAAAACACAAGGGTCTCCGCCACGCAGAGAAAAGATGAATGCCATTTTTTAAGAGTCAAGAAAATGAGCATTTAGAAAACAAATTCCATCTAGAAAACTTTAACAGTGAACTACATCCAGCCTCTTTGTGAGTCCTACTTCATAACTAGTGTTTCTGTCTTAAAGTTAAATAAGATCATATGGTCATGGTTTCTTATCAGTATTCTAGTTTTGGCTTTATTTTAACATTTTTTTTGGACCGGAGTTAATATTAAGGGGGAATGAGCTAGAGCCAGAATCTTTTTATGGTTTTGGAAACTCAAATTTTATGAATGTGCTGCTGAGAAGATATAAAGTTCTCATCTTTGCCTGCCCCACCCAATTCATCAAACTCAGAAGTAATGACTAGAGAAGAATTTGTGATGCGAAGATGGGTATTGACAAAGAGTCTCTTCTTGACCAAACTCCACTCAAGCTCTTTTCCAACTACACTGGACTTCTGGATTTTGATGTTCATCTCTGCATTGTCCAATTTTAGCAAGAATTCTGCGGGTCAGTTCAACCAGATTCCCCCCTCCCTGAATCTCTGATAAAGTTTTTCTACTTCCACCACCCCCCAGGGGATATCTGATCACCCCGGCCTGCCTTCAGCAAAAATCTTGTTAGATACATTTACCCAGAATCTACCCCTCACCCCTGATATTCCTCTCAGTAATTTTCCATCCACTGATCCTCACTCTGCTCCTGGGCTATCAATTCCATTTTTCCCATTTGAAGTTCAGTCCAATGTTTCTCCCCAGTGCAAAACCCCATTGCAGTGGTCCCTGTACCTACAGCCACGGCCTCCTTTGCATAACATCTTCCTTATCATGCTTTAACAAGTGTCCTTGAATAATGCTTCCTTTAATGGTGTTCAAATGAATGCCACACAGTAATTTTCATTCTCCACTGCAAGGCCTAAGCCCCATGCAATTTTTCTTATCCCGGGGAACATCAGAACAGAGTGTCATGATAAAGAAATAGCTTATAGTATATTACGCCGAACCTTGGGAAAAACCACATAACCTGAACAATTTACACTTGTTTTATTTTTGCTAGGCAACGGGCTTATTTTATTATTTTACAAGTCGTGCAGGTCTACAAGATAACAGAAAAAAGGCTGCTGTTCCTTCTTTAAACATAGTTAAAGACTTGAAATTGCACAATAATTGGATATTGAAAGATGTTATCTGTTTTCCAGCCAAGGAGACCAGAATTAATTGTTTAACAGGCAAAGCAAATCAAGAAAAAAGCAAGACATTTCTATCAGACAGACTTTGAAGCAACATATGTAAATGTCGAAAAATCATTCTTGAATTTTTTTTTAATTTTGTACAAATGGTGAAAAACACATTCAAATTAATGTGAGTTTTACATCCATTAATGTCAAACATATTATATGGCCTTCAAATCAGATATTTGTACAACGTGATATTTTTACAACTGTTTGTTTTCAAACAGATAATATCTCTAACCCTTAGTTACTTCATCTATAAAATGAAGAATTATTATAATAATAATTATTGTCATTGTTTATCTTCCAGAATAGTATCCCAGCGACAGGGCTAAAACAGAAGTATGGTTGCAGCAGCCCAGACTTGCAGGGGTGCAAAAATTTATGTTTGAAGTTTCTCTGTTTCTCTTTCCTCTTTCCAACTTCCCTGAAGTTAATCTCCAAAAATGTTCTACAAAGTGATTTGTTGATTTCTGCTTGTAAAATCACTTGGATTGCTTTACTCCCAACAAGAACCTAAAAAGCACTTGTCCTTACAGTGAAAAGTTTGAAGTAATCTGCCTTCCAGCACTCCCCACGACAGTTGGTATTTCAAGTCTTCCCATCCCTGGTTTTTCATGAGCAGCCACCTTTACTACCATCCCAGGGCCAGAACCCCTCCACCCTGCTTCCTCAGCAGAACCTTTCCCAGAAAGAATGGCTGGAGTGATTGCCACTCCCAACACCATAGCACCAGGCTGAACGCTGGCAGCAGGGGCTGCAGCGTGAGTGCCACCAGGGAGCCTGGGACAGAGTCCAAAGGAAACAGCAGGGAGTTCATCCCGAGCCTGAACTGGGCTCCAGAGCCTTGCCACCCAGTCTGCTATCCGGAGGCTGTGGTAACTGCTGAAGAGGGAGCTATCAACCCCATTGGTGACAGGAACGGAAGCTGGCAGAGACACTGAGCAGACTCTCTAATGCCTGAGCAGAGAAGTGCTCCAAGGTGGCCATCTTGAGACCAGGCGCAGACCCATTGCATTGGGCCTGCTCTTTGCAATGACCTCAGAGAACATTGCCCCCAGTACACAAGCTCTGGCAGGTAACAGCAGATGCAGAAGCCCAGACGACCCACCCTGCATCCTGAGCCAGCTGCTGGGCCACAGAGGCCTTCCCAAGGAGGAGTCTGGCGAGTGCCTGACTGACGCCCCCTGCCACCTGAACAAGTGAAAAAGATCAGCAGGGCAGAGCAGAGACAGGAGGCCCCATTCCCTTGGCATGAAATGGATGCCCCAGGAGCTGTGACAAAGCTGGGAGAGGAAGGAATGGAGTGAGATATCCTGAGAGATGCTGTGTCAAGCTGTTTCAGTCCCCTTCCCTCACAGGGGTGTGTGAAGGTTACCAATTGGAGGTAGCAGGGGGTGAAGATTCTAAGTTCAGAAGTTCCAACAGCGAAAAGGGAACCTGCACTAACAGCCTTACAGTCCCAGAACCCATCACCAGAGGGAGCCCTGACTCTCAAAGAGACACCCTAAAACTGAGAAATCTTTATCAACTTTTTTTTGTTTTTTTGTTTTGTTTTGGGGAGGTATCAGTATGTTTGATTATCTCATTTGGTTGCTTTGTTTGTTGACTGGTTTGCTCTTTTCTTTCCTTCTTCAATTTCTCTTTCTCTGTTTTGTGAGTTTTTTCCTTCTGTTTTCTTTTTCTATTTTTCTTTCCTCTTTTTCTCTCGTGCTCCTCCTTTCCCTTTTTTCTCTCTTTTCCCTCTTACACCCTGTCTTGAATCCAGGGCTATGCAAGTATACCCACTGTAGGGCCATGCTGTACAGCGACGAAGAGCAAGTCCCCACTGGCCTATTCACCAGAGAGCAACCATCATGACCTGCTAATAGGTCCAGAATCGCTGCAACACCCCCACCCCCTAGTAAGTGCACAAAATTGTAAAGAGACAACACAATGCCCCACTCCCAGCCATACATAATTGAAGAAACCCGGAGCCCCAGCTCAAGGAAGGACAAAAAGCAAAGCAAATATCAGCAGTGATTCCTTCATTATTTTCCACTGAGCAACAGAATTAAAGAGAAAGCTAAGAGAACTGCTACAAATGAAGAAAAACCAATCAAAAACTGCCAGTAACCATCAGAGTCCCAGCAAAGAGTCAGTGCTGGAAAGAACAGCTACTGGGACGCAAATACTGACTATCTCCCAGAATGTCGGTACCCAGAAGGTACTTACAGAGATCAAAGAATCATTGGATAGAATGAATAAAAATCAATAAATGCAAGGGTTAAAACTAAATAAAATTGCAATAGAGCTAGACAGACTCAAGAAACCATACTTAGAAATAACAAAAATAAAGAACTCCATCCAATAAATAAATACATAACTAACAGGCATGAGAAGCAGAATAGACCAAGCAGAAGAAAGAATCTCAGAGCTGGAAGACCAAAATATGGAATTAACCCAATCTATTACATACATAGAACAAAAAAATTAAGAAGAAAGAGGAAACTCTCCAAGAGATGTGTGATGTGATCAAGAAACCAAGCCTCCATCTGACTGGAAAACCTGAAAGAGAAGGAGAAATGGAAAACACCATGGAACGAACATTCTATGAGGTCTTTCAAGAAAACTTCCCTCATCTGGCCAGAAAGACAAATATATAAGCACAAGCGATCCAGAGAACCCCTGCAAAACATCTTGTGAGACGACCAATCCCTAGCCACACAATAATTCATCTACACAAAGTAGGTATAAAAGAAAAAATCCTAAAGGCAGCAAGGGGAAAAGGGCAGACTACCTATGAAGGGAGACCAATCACAATTGCTACAGACTTATCTGCAGAAACAATACAAGCCAGAAGGAACTGGACCCCAATCTTTAATGTTCTCAAAGATAAATAATTTCAACAAAGAATTTCCTACAACCACTAAGGTTTATCAGTGACAGAAAATAAAAATCCTTCCCAAACATGCATCACTAAAAGAATATGATGCTTCAATACCAGATTTACCAGAAACACTTAAAAAGGTACTGTGCACAGAAGAAAAGGGAAACAAAAGAAAGACCATATACTTCACAAGATCACAAACACAGAAGAAGCAGCACACACAGCACACCTGCAAAAATGAAAACACATACATATATGAACACAAAAGCTAACCAAAAACAAAGCAGCCTTATAAAGCATTATGTCAGCGACAAACTCATACATTTCAATAATCAGCCTGAATGTGAATGTACTAAAGGCACCACTGAAAAGACATGGAATGGCAAACTGGATAAAAACACATGACCCAGTAATTTGCTGCCCCCAGGAAACTCGTCTCACCACAAAGGACACCCGCAGACTCAAAATTTAAGGATAGAAAACACATTTTCAGGTAAATGGATCACAAAAGAAGGTAGGAGTTGTGATCTTAATATCAGACAAAACAACCTTAAAGATATCAAAATTTTTAAAAGATACAAAAGGACACTACATAATGATAAAAGCTTAAATTCATCAACAAGACACATCCATCCTAAGAATGTGTGCACACAACACAGGAGCATCAGTTTTTATAAAACAGCTACTACATAAACTAAAAAAAGATATTGACTCTAACACTATCATAACTGGGGACTTAAACAACCCACTAACAACCCTAGATAGAGTATCGAGGCAAAAAATCAACAAAGAGATTTGGAACCTCAACTTAACTCTTGACCAAATGGACTAGTAGATGCTTACAGAACACTCCACCCAACAACCACAGAATATACTTTCTAACTCATCACCACATGGAGCATACTCCAAGATCAACCACATCCTTGGTCATAAATCAAGCATAAATTTCTCAAGATTGAAATACTGCCTTATACCCTATTAGACCACAGAGGAATAAAAACAAAAATCACCTCCTACAAAATTCCCCCCAAACTCACAAAGACATGGACATAGCACAATGCTGAACAATTCCTGCATCAACATAGAATTCAAAACAGAAATTAAAAGAGTCCAAGAAATAAATGAAAACAAAGCAATGTCTTACTAAAACCTCTGGGATGCCATGAAAACAATACTAAGAGGGAGATGTAGCTCTCTACAAACACACATCAAGAAAATAGAAAGAGAACAAGTTGACAGTCTAAAAATCACCTAAGGGAGCTGGAAAGGCAAGACCACCAAAACCCTAACTTCAGCAGAAGAATTCAGATCACCAAAGTAGAAGCTTAAATACAGGACATAGAAGACAAAAATACCATGTAAAAACAAAAATCAATGAAGCAAAAAGCTGGTTCTTTAAAAGGATAAACAAGATTGATGGATCCCTAGCCAGAATGACCAAGAAGAGAGAAAAAACCCAAATAAAGACAATCAGAAATGCAAAAGATCAAGTCACAACTGACCCCAAAGAAATACAAAAGATTATCAGAGATTAATATGCACACCTGTTTAGAAACAAACTTAATAACTTAAATGAAATGGAGGACTTTCTAACATCACAGAACCTTCCAAAGTTGAAACAAGAAGAAACCGAAATTCTAAATAGACCAATAATAATCCAGGAAATTGACTCGGTCG
>CAUYQG010073963.1:0-15535 GCA_963574415.1 Tarsius wallacei
TTTTTTGAGTTGGAGTCTCACTCTGTCGCCCAGACTGGAGTGCAGTGGCCGCTCCCGGCCACCGCAGCCTCGACCTGCTGGGCTCCGGCGATCCCTCCGCCTCAGCCTTCCAAGTAGCTGGAACTACAGGCGCACGCTACCGCGCCCGGCTAATTTTTGAATTTATTGTAGAGATGAGGTCTCACTTGCCCAGGCGGGTCTCGAACCCGCGGGCTCAGAGAATCCACTCACCTCAGCCTCCCAAAGGCGCGGGATTACAGGCTGAGCCACCGAGCCCGGCTGATATCCTTTTTTAAAGGTTCAGTAGAATTTAGTGGTTCAGCAGGGGAGCCATCCTCCTGGACTTTTCTTTGTTGGGCGACTTTTTATTATTGATTCAAGCTTATTACTTGTTATTGGTCTGTTCCATCTTCTATTTCTTCTTAGTTTAATCTTATTATGGCTTTATGTGTCCAGGAACTTATCCATTTCCTCTAGATTTTCAAATTTATTTGCATAGCGTTGTTTTTAGTACTATTGTGACATTTCCTTTTTTTCTGATTTATTTATTTGGTTTTCCTTTTTTTTCCTTACTTACTTCTCTAGCTAATGGTTTGCCAATTTTGTTTATCTTTAAAAAACACACAACTTTTTGTTTCATTGACCTTTTGTATTATTTTAATCTCAGTTTCACTTATCTCTTCTGCTCTTATCTTTATTATTTCACGCCTTCTTGCTAATTTTGAGTTTCCTTTGTTCTTGCTTTTATACTTTTCTGAGATGCATTGTTACATTGTTTACTTGAAGTCTTTCCAGTTTTTTGATTTAGGTGTTTGTTGCTATAAAGTTGCTTCTTAATCCTGGTTTTGCTGTTTTCCATAGATTTTGGTATATTTCTATTTTCATTTGTTTCAAGGAATTTTAAAATTTTATTCTTAACTTCTTCCTTCACTCATTGATGATTCAGGATTATGTTGTTTAATTTCCATTTATTTGTATAGTTTTGAATAGTACTCTTGCTATTGACTTCTAGTTTAATGCCATTGTGGTCAGATAAGATTGTTGATATGGTTTCAATTTTTAAAATTTTTTTTGAAGTCTTGCTTTATGTCCTATCATATAGTCAATCCTGAACTATATTCCATGTGTTGATGAAAAGAATGTGTATTCTGCAGCTATGGAATGAAAAATTCTGAAAATGTCTGTTAGGTTTATTTATTCTATGATGCAGTTAAAACCTAGAGTTTCTTGATTGGTTTTCTGTCTAGATAATCTATCCAATGTCAAGAGTGGAGTTGAAGACCCCAACTGTTATTGCTAAGGGTCTATCTCTCTCTTTAGATCTAATAATATTTTCTTTTACATACCTGGGTATTCTTACAATTGTTACATTATTTTGCTGAATTGATCCCTTTATTATTATGTGATGTCTTTCATATAGTTTGAATTTTTGTCCTCTCTGAATTTCATGTTGATGTTTGATCCCAGCATTGGAGGCTGGGCCTGATGTGAGTTGTTTCAGTCATGGGGGTAGATTCCTCATGAATGACTTGATGCATCCCCATGGTAAGAAATGAGTCTTCGTTCTATTAGTTCATGAGAGAGCTAGTTATTTAAAAGAGCCCAGCACCTTCCTCCTCTCTCAGTGTTCCCTCATTCACCAGGTGACACACTGGCTTCTCTTGCCTTTCACCACAGGTAAAGCATTCCATTGGTCCTCATCCAAAACAGAGTAGATGCCTATGCTGTGCTTCTTGTACAGTCTGCAGAAACATGAGCAGAATAAACCTCTTTCCTTTATAAATTACCCAGCCTCGGGTATTCCTTTATAGCAATGCAAAAATGGACTAAGACAGTCCTTCTTTGTCTCTTTTTACAGCTTGTGATAGGAAGTCTGTTTTGTCTGATTTAAGTTATCTACTGCAGTTCAATCTTGTTTTCTTTTTGCATGGAATATCTTTTTATATCACTTTACTTTCAGTCTACGTGCATCTTTACAGGTGAGGTGAGTTTCCTGTAGGCAGCATATAGTTGGGTCTTATTTTTTATTTAATCCATCTGCCATTCTTCATTAAATGGAGAATTGAATTCATTTAAATTCAAGGCTATTATTGATAGGTGAGGACTTACTTCTGTCATTTTATTGATTGTGTCCTGACTCTTTTGCATATCATTTGTTCTTTACTTCCTCTCTTATTGTTTATTTGTGCAGTTGGGTAGTTTTATGTAGTAACAAATTTTTATTCCTGTCCAATTTGCTTTGTATATCAGCTCTGCCAGTGAGTTTTATAGTTTCACATGTTTTCAATGATGGTTATGGTCTTTTCCAGATATACGATTCCTTTGAGTATTGTTGAAAGGCTGGTTTCATGGTGATGAATTCCCTTAATGCTTGTTTGTCTGTGAATAATTTATTTATGTCTCCTCTGATTCTGAAAGATAGCTTTCTGGGTATAATATTCTTGGTCAGCGGGGGTTTTTTTTCTCAGTACTTTCATTATATCATCTCCTGGCCTATTCATTGTTAGTCTAATGAATATTTCTTTATGTTTGATTTGACACTTTTCTCTTGTATTTGTGTGTGTGTGTGTGTGTGTGTGTGTGTGTTTGGAATTCTTTCTTTGTTTTTGATTTTTGACAATTTAACTGTAATGTGCCTTTGAAATTCCTGGGTCAGGATATCAATTTCTCTTTCAGGACTTGAAAATTTTTCAAGCTGGGCTCGGTGGCTCAGCCTGTAATCCCACGCCTTAGGAGGCTGAGGTGAGTGGATTGCCTGAGCCCGCGGGTTCGAGACCCGCCTGGGCAACTTGGCGAGACTTCATCTCTACAATAAATCAAAAACTAGCCGGGCGTGGTAGCGCGCACCTGTAGTTCCAGCTACTTGGAAGGCTGAGGCGGAAGGATTGCCAGAGCCCAGCAGGTCGAGGCTGCGGTGGCCAGGAGCGGCCACTGCACTGCAGTCTGGGCGACAGAGTGAGACTCCAACTCAAAAAACAAAAACAAAAACAAAAACAAAAGTTTTTCAAGTATTCATTACATTCATTCATTAAATATGTTTTCTACGCATTTTTCCCTTGTCTTTTCTTTCTGCAATGCCCACATGGTGAATATTTGTTCCTTTAATAACATCTCATAAATCCTGTATCCTTTCTTTATTCTTTTGCTTTTTTGTATTGCCTGTGTTTCAAAAAACCTGGCTTCAAGTTCAGAAATTCTTCTGTTTGGTCTAGTCTGTTGTTGAAGTTCTCAATTATACTTTTTATTTCATTCATTGAATTCTTCAGCTCTAGGATTTCTGTTTGGTTCTTTTTATGATATATGTATCTTTGTTGAATTTTTCATTCAAATCATGAATTATTTTTCTGATTTTGTTAAATTGTCTATCTTTATTATCTTTTATATCATTAAGTTTTCTTAAGATTATTGTTCTGAATTCCTTTTCTGGTATTTTGTATATTTTCTGTGGTCTGTTACTGGAGAATTATTGTGTGCCTTTGTAGGGTCATGTTTCCTTGCTTTTTCATGTTTGGTGTGTCCCTACATTGATTCCTACAGATCTTGTGGAAGAGTAACCTCTTCCAATTTTATGGAGTAGACAAAGACTTATTCTTATGGATGGGTCTTGGGATGTTGGTTTGGTGAGGGCACATTGGCTTTGGATCTAGGTGGCTGCCATAGTGTAGGCTTGGCAAAGTTTCTTCAGCTGTAATCCACACTAGTGATACTTGCAAGTGTCTCTGTGGCCTAGGCTAAGAGTGTTGTTGTTGTTGGTAGTGGTAGTGGTGGCGGTGATGGTGCAGCTTTGTTGGGGGTGGGCTTGGTAGGCTCTTTCTCAGTTTGGGGGTGCATGCATGTACACGTTTAGTCAGGTTACTTGGGATCTCACTCAAGTTGGGGCCACAGGGCTGTTCTTCAAGCTCAGGAGGCAGATGCATGGCTGCTTTGGTGGCCTGGAGGTGTGTCTTCTGGGGGTGGCCCATGGGACTGTCTCTGGCCTTTACTGTAAGTATGGGACCTTAAGTAGGCCAGGAGAATGTCCATGGAGGAGCAGGTTCTACTGTTTTTCCGACCCTTAGTGTAGGCATGTAGCTGCTCTACTGGCCTGGTGGTATGTCAGTTGCTTGCTGACTCAGGGGCCTTCCCTGCTCAAGGAAAAGTGTGTGGAAGTTTGGCTGTCTTAAGGGAATGTCCTCCCTGGGTGAAACTGCTAGACTGTTCCTCCAGCTGTGAATGTGGCTGGCAGGGGTTGGTTTCCCTGCTGTTCAGGATCAGAGTCACAGCAAGTCTTGGGCCTGGGCTCTGCACTGCTGGGGTTGTGGTGTTCAGCCACCCATGTGGGTTTTGCAGAATGAAGATGGAGTCCCTGTGCTGCAGAGGTGCAGTGGCTACTGGGACCCAGAGCAGGGCACACTCTAGGGTTGGTGCTGATCTCAAGATGGCACCAGGCTGCAGCACCCTGGCCCACATGGGGTGGGGAATGCACACCTTGCACTCCTAATCCAGACCATGCAGCTGCAAAAATTCCCAGCAGCTCTCCAAACTGAGCTCAGGGCTTGCAAAGGCTTGGGACTCTCCGGTAATAAGAACTAGTTCTTATTTAGGTGGCCATGGGAACTGATGGGGTTCTTTTGCTTATTGTCTACAAGGAAAAGTCCCTTGTCTCTGAGATAATCCTATCTAAGCAAGTGAGACGGGGCTGCAGAGGCTGGTGCCTCCAGGCTGCCCTCCTGGGTTTGCCATCATCGCGTTCCCCTGCTGCACTTCAGCGCTCTCCTTTTTACATTCCTGTTGAATCTTAGTTTATTCATTTATTTGGTCCTTGCTTGTGGAAGAGACAAAGACCAAGCATCTCTAGTCAGTACCTTGCTGACATTACTCATTTGCAAAACTCTTAGTGTGAGTCACCATTAAAAAAATTGAAAGGCTCCAGTAGTGGTTGAGAGTTTGGGTGCTGTAGTCAAATTCCTTGGGGTTAAATCTTGCCCCTAACATTTGCTTGATGTGAGACTTTAGCAATTTATCTCACTTCTCTGTACCTCGGCTTCTTCATATGTAAAATTGGTTGATAACAGTACCCATGCAAGAGGTTGTTATGAAGATTAAATAATTTAATGTACGTAATACTCATAGAACAGTGCTGGGCATATACTAAGCTGAATTGATATTTGTGATTATTATTGCTGTTGTTACTACCAGCAGAAGCACCTTCATATAATGTGTGTAAAGTGCTTAACACAGTGCTGAAACAACAAAAGTTCAGTAGTTGTCTGTCACTGTGGAAGAAACTTCTGGTGCTTACTATATCCCATTCAGCTCTGCTTTCTGTTACACAGGATAGTGACACTTCCCCATCCCATTGCAGATAAGCCTGGCTGGGCCCTACAACCAGGTCTGGTCAGCAGATGACAGGGAGAAGTGATGCACTTCCAGGTGTGTGCCACTGATAGCCCATTTGAGACTCTCAGGAGCCCTCCTGAGGTAAGCCCTGAAGACTTGGGTTGGGACAGCACTGAAACAATGTGGTGGGCTCTCCACAGCCTGTATCCTTGACTGACTACTGGAATGGAGCCTCCTGGCCACCCTCAGCTCCACCACCAGCCTGTGTTGGACAGTGAAGGTAACCTTTGTCTGTTGGCAGCAGCTTTATTGAGGTATGATTCTCACACCACATAATTCACCTGTTTAAAGTATACATATACTCTGGTTTCTCTTCAGATCGTATAAATCTTTCGCCTTTTAAAGTATACAATGCAGTGATTTTTAGTACATTCAGGGTTGTACCAGATTTTGCCAGGCCTCGACTACCAGGCTCAGGAGTTTAAGTATTATACTATGGGAACTGGAAAGTTAGTAGTAGGTTGTCTTTTAATTGCAAAATGTGTTCATTAAGGAAATAATCTGACAAAAAATACTACCCCTTTCCTTTGACCTCTTCCTAACTTTTTCTGAATGTTTTATGGTGTGTTTTCCTGCTTAAAATTGTGTCATATTTATGGGACTTTGTTTTCTGCTCTCACTTTAGCATTATTTCATATAAACATTTTCTCTGTGTCTATATCATATTATTTTTAATGACTACACCTTGTCTCTTGCTATTGTTGGATATTTACAGTTTTACTTTATGTGCATAAAACTGTTTTCCATGCCCACATGTGTGCACGTGTGTGTATGCATGCAGGCCTGAGACTAAGGTGAGGCAAGTCTCCAGGACATAATACATAAGTAGGTACACACCTTCTGGCATGAAATTTTGCACCTAAATGCTTCATTTGTCTCACCCTAGTCCCATCCCTGTGCCTATTGTGTGTATGTGTGTTCTCTTTTTAAATTATTTCCATAGGAAATCATTCCTATGGAGGTGGGAGATTACTGATCCAGAGCATGTTAAGTATTGCTCAACATTACACTAGAGTGTATCTCAGGAGGACTTCATTGAAGGGTTTTTTAAAGGAAAATTTTGGTATATACACAAAAGCATTTTACAAAGATTACAGAGGCAATGGGGTTGTTAGGAGGCTATCACAACAGCATGTCCCAACTAGGGTGCCATTATTACTAAAGAAATTCCACTGATGTGACTTCTTATTAGCATAGCCCAGCCAAAACACTCGTTTTAGACAGTCATACCTTCATGCAATCAAGTTTTATTATTAATCATTATTGAAATAACAACAAAGTCTCTGATACTGAGCTCATGTTCCTAACAGATGACCTATCTGTATATACTAACCTGGTCTGATCAGTAAAGACGTAATATTTTCACAAGAGATTAGCTCTTTGATTTTGGACCTACGAGGTTCAGTTGGCAGAGCGACCTTCAAGTCAGGAGAGGTTTCAGGGAGGAAGAGTGGTGGGCCACTGCTGGTTTTCACAAATCAAGTTCCCAGTTTTAGGTTCAAGTTTGAGTTCTATCATTTAGGGGCAAGTAGCATCACAATTTGCCCACTATCAACAATGTTTTCAAAAGTCAAATGGAAAAATATCTGGGCTAGTCTACTCTGTATAAATTTTTCCAGGAGGGGGCTCTTGTTACGAAGGCGCTAAGTGGAAAATCACCAGCATTGAGTTTAGAGAGGTCTGGTTCCTGAGTCATGACCAAGCAGATGCAGTACCCAGTCTCGCATAATGAGGGGAAAGGTGGAGGGTGATGGAGCAGAACGGGCAGGTTGGGGTGAGACAGAGCATCATGGAGAGAGTATGTCGGAAAGAAACCAAAATTGTCTGCAGGGCTTTATGCCGCAATGTTTCTGAGGTTATCTTGGAAAGACAATGTGCTTTTCTACCTGCCAATCAGGGCTGAGTAATTTATTACTTAGACCCTTCTCATCTGAAATACTGGAAGCTGCAGTATTACAGTTAACTTTTTCTTCTGTGTGTTTCTGCCTAATCACTTTTCTTCTTCTAGAGAGTTTTGAAACCAAGTTATCGTACTGGGGCTTGCTACATGGACGGGGTCTGACTCTGAATGGCGCTCTTACTTTCCAGAGTCTTCCGTGCACTTTACATCAAGTTCCTCGGGACTTTCTCGCCTGGAGTGATGCTAGCTCTTGTCGGAAGATCTGCTGAACCACACACTCAGTGTGCAGACACAGCTAACACCTAGGGTGGGTGCAAAGTCAGCTTACACACAGGTTGGGCAAACCCACGTTACGTGGGGGCGTTTTGCAAAAAGATCGCAAGCCATTTCCTTGACATGCACCTTCGTCTAAGAATACAGTCGGGTCAACATGTGTAGTCAGAATAATTCGTACGGATCAAGGCCATGTGCCAGATTCCCAAAGAGCTTCAAACCGGGTCTGGACAACTGGCAAGCGGATTCTTCCAGGCTTTTGAAATAAATGAACCCAAAACTTCTGTCCAGGCTGTTTATAGGGTGCCCGAAACTTTCGTTGGAGCATCTGCTTTCCTACGCGCCCCACGGCTAGCGAAGTCGGGCTCCTCGGCCACTCGTAGCGCGGATGCGCCGCGGTGACAGAAAAATTCCGGTCGCTTTAGGACCCCGGGGAAGGAGCGACGCCGTCGACCCCCGGCGGCCCCCGCCTGACCAATCAGAAGGCGCCCTTGCGCCGCCGCACGCCAATCGCAGGCGCCCTTCCTGCGGGCCGCACGGGCTATTTAAGGGTCGGCGCGTCGGCCGCGGCGGCGCGGCTCCGGGAGGGGTGTGGGAGCGGCGGTCATGGCCGGCCACCTCGTGCTCAGCAGCGGCGCCAAGATGCCCATCCTGGGCCTGGGCACCTGGAAGGTGGGTGCGGGGGGCCGCGCGGTCTGCAGGAAGCTGCCCCGGCTCCAGCGGGCTCGGTCGGGGCGGGCGCCGCGCCTCCGGCCGGGCGTCCTGCGTGGGGGCGGTGCGCGGGGGGCGCCGGGGGGCGTGGAGCGCGGCTCCGCGTCGGCGCCAGGGCTGTGAGCGTCCGACGCCCCGTGGGGCGGGGCCGGCCCTCCGCCGCCGGCCCGGAGGACCCCGGAGCCCAGCGCCAACCGGCCGCGGCGCGCGCTCTCCCCCGGGCTCGCGGGCGTCGGCGGCTCGTCGGCCCCTCGTGGTTTCCGTCTCGCTCTCCCGGGAGCCGGCGGCCCAGTCACGCCCGCAGGGAGCCCGCGGTGGATCCGCTGCGCCTCTGGGCGTCCCGGGCTGGACCCCTGGGGAAACCGGCCCCCGCCGCGGGGACGAGTGGCCCCCGCCCGGAAAGCCCCGCCACCCCATACGTGCCTCGCCCGCTGAAAGTGACAAATGGACACGACGTGTCCTCCCTCGTAGGATATGGAAAGTGGAAACGGTGGCCTGGCTCTCTGAAAATTGAGAAACCCGGAAAGGGGGTGTTAGGGGTCAGCTTCGGGGTCTTGTGTGTTGCGTTCCCGCAGCTGTGACCCGCGTTTTCTCTTAAAGGAACCTTGACCATGGCCCTGGGCATCGGATAGTTACAGACAAGGAAGGGAACAGACAGGACAGGGTGCACTGCGGGATGGTCTGAAGGAGGACGAGGCGCACCTTTACCCTAAAACCCGCTTTTGAAAATTAGTAAATACAAGGTTAATAAGAAATGGCCGGGGGTGTGTCTCACAACGAAAGTGTTTCATGATCGGAGTACATCATCTCTGCTTCCTCCAAAAAGTCCGGTGTGACTCAAAGGATGTCATTGAGTTAGGACCATGACACCAAGTTAAAATCTGTCTGGTGCAGGAAGGAATGTGCAAAGGTGCTTTCTTGGCAGTTGCAACTATAGTCCATATCGTGATGGAGCACCCAGACATACACACAAATTGAGTAAGCTTCACCAAAACAATGCTTAACCTTTACCATGTGGGCTGCTTTCTGATGTGTTTTTTCTATTCCACTTTCCCAAAAATAATGGTCGTAACTTTAGAAATTAATTTCGTGACCCGTATTTGAAAATCACAACGCAAGGGTAAATAAGGAGTAGACATTGACAAAGGTTTTAAGTCATATGCTGTAACACTCAGTACCACTCCAGAAAGCTGTATATTTAAAATGACGGAAAATCTGCATTCCAGCAGACAAAGTTCATTTAGAACTAGGAGAGCGTCTGCCGTGCTCACAACTGTTTCTAGTTCTTCTCACAGAACAGGTGAATACATTGGTGGGTTTCCAGAAGTTACGTGTTGAATTAGTGTACAGAAGTAAAATGACTTTAGCGATAGATAGACAGGGGAAATGCACACTTGTGTTTCTGGGTGTGAGAGCTGAGGTTGATGTAGAGTTGTGTGGAGGTGTGCCAGTCAGGAAAGAGGGTACGAATGTTCAAGTATGGACATAGAGTGGATTTCCTTTTTGCTAAAGACTTAACACTTTTCCCCTGTGTGTGCGTGCATATTCCTTCACAGATGCTCCACAGATGCGTGGTCAGGTGCTTGTCTTCGTGGCCGCTGGAGGAGGCTCTCGGTGGATGCAGGTCTGTGTCCTCGTGGCCTCTCCATGTCACGGTGGCTGTGTGGTGCTGCGTAGACCCTCTGCAGGGCTTTGGGAGTCTGCCAACTGTCAGTTGAAGGTCCCTGAATGCCCTTTTCTCTTCAGAGGGGAGGACCCCAGGCGAGTGGGAGGCTACCTCTGTCCCGTACCCCATGTGGTTTAGGCAGGGTTTCTCCCCACTGGAGAGTCAACGAGCTCAGGAAACCTTTAGAACAGAGGTGATCTCTGCTGCAGCAGGTGTCCTGTCACTTGGTTATGTTTTTGACCTAGTTGGAAAATCATTGTAGCAGACGGTCATTGTAACACTTCCGTGTGTGCTGGATACTCCCAGGGATGGAGGGACAATAGCATTTCTCAGTCTACTTTCCAGTATCACGCCCCTACCCCAGCAAGGGGTCTTTAGGGCAGCTTCATTCCATGGGTATAGGTATTGTGTAGCAGTGAAGTCTGGATCTTCAGTGTCGCCATCACCCGAGTAGTGAACACTGTACCCAACAGATCATTTCTCATCCCTCACCCCAACCCTTTCACATCTCCGCTGTCTGTCACTCCACTTTGTGTCCATGTGTACACATTATTTAGCTCCCACTTATAAGTGAGGGCATGTGGTATTTGACTTTCTGCTTCTGCGTTGTTTCACTAGAGGGAATGGCATCCAGTTCCATGCTGCTGCAAAAGACAGGATTCCATTGTTTTTTAGGCTGAGTATGTTCCCTGGCATCTATCCCACATTTTCTTTATCCGATCACCTGTTGAGGACACTTAGGTTGGTTCCATGTCTGCTATTGTGAATAGTTCTGTGCTCAACACACGCATGCAGGCATCTTTTTGAAACTTCTTTTGGGTAGATCCCCAGTAATAGGATTGCTGGATCAAATGGGGGTTCGATGTTTAGTACTTTGAGAAATCTCTGCTTAGGAGTCTTTTGAGATTTTTTTTTTTTTCTAATTGTCCCTCAATAAAATTTTATTATCATATTTAATATCATACATCTGTTTATGTCTGTAGCCCTTTAGAGGGTCACAAGCCATGCTAGAGGATAAGATTTTTTCCCCACCCCGAACCATTTTTTTCCTCTCTGGGGCAATAGCACCCCCTTGAGAATGCATGAGGTGGAAGAAAATGTGCCAAGAAAGACTTGCTCCCCTTTCCCCACGTGGGCACTGGGAGTCTCACAGGAGAGCCTGGCCTCCCTGCAGCCTCTGCCTCCCCTTCTCCAAGATCAAAGACATTTAAATGAGGACCGCTCTGCAGGGCCAGTCCTGGTCTATCCATATTACAGCCAAGTGGAGAGAGCAAGACAGAATTTAGGGTGGTCTGATGAAAGCAGAACAGGAGGAAGCACGTCTATGTTGCCAAACCTGATTCCAAGCTTTGACGTAAAACATTAGCCAGATTGACTGTGTTTTCAGAGAGATAAGCGGCGGGAAGGCTTGTTCCTCTGTGGTCAGTCTTTATGACTGGAAACTGTGGTTTCTGTTATTAAACAGTAGAATGCATTGCACATCTGAGCCAAGTGAGGCAATTTATCTGCATCAGACAGTGGGCGTGCACTTTCTGTTGACTGGGGGTGTATACGAAAGAGGCAGCACACTGATCGTTCCTGGGCGTTCCCGATGCTTGCTCCGTCAGTCTCGTGAGAGGGCAGATTTGAAGCCTTGTTCATGCAGAGCTGCCAGGTGTATCCTGGTAGCAGGTTCATCACCAGTCTGAGGTCCCATTCCTTTACGTGTTGCCTGTGGCAGCTTTTGTTCTCCAGTGGCAGAAGTGAGCAGTTGAGACAGACCGTTTGGCCCACAGAGCCTAAAATATTTTTTCTGGCCCCTTAGAAAAGTGTTTGCCACCTCCTCTTCCAGAAGATATAAAGTAAAGTAATTGGATCTCAGAATACGTTTTGAGAAACCACTTCACAAATGCCTGTTCACTTTGCGTGTGGTTGAAATGATTCACACTTATGATAAAAAATGGTGGAAAACATTATTGTAACACCACTAGTATTTAAACAAAACCAACAATGAATTCGACATAAGACAAGCTCTCTTGAGTGCAAGTTGAGTTCGGGGACAGCTTTTCTGTGGTAGGATACGCTTTAAGGCCGTAGAGCCTGATGGTCCTGCTTCTTTATTAAATCCAGGTTTACATCAGAAGTCATGTTTTCCTTTCCTTGCCCCAGGATTACCACTAGCACACTGCTCTCGTATTCTCGCACTTCGACCCAAGGTGATGGTTTTCCTAAGTGACAGAAAAGTGGTGGCAGGATTGGTTTAGAAACATGGAGGGCTTGTACAATTCTTAGTAGTTCGGGTGTTTAGTGAACTGGGTTTCTGCGATAGAAGTTTGTCTCCCTGTTAACCTTCTGCAGGTCTCCGCTGGCCCCATCCTTCTCTGTTGGCGTGGGATGGGGTGTGGTCATGTGTCACTGGATGTCTTCTCATTGCACCTTGAGTTGGCTGCTTCATTATTAATAAGGGAGATTCGTTTCCACAGGGGAAGGCTCTGCACTGCAATGATTAACGTTGAATTTGCGTAGTGTGGACTCTGGTGCGTCTTTGTTGCAGAGGGTCACATTTTCCCCTCAAAAGCACTTGGGCCAACTTCCATCACGCTGTCCAGCAAGGTCAGGAGCAGTGTCTTCATGCCCTTTTGTCATCATTCCTGTCCTTGACTCATTATGAAACTATCACATGAACTTTCCTTCCGTTTTCTGTCAACCATTGGGCAACCTTGATCATTCTAGGCTGCACACTTTTGGTTCCATGAAACTCAAAACCAACTTGAAGGATTGTATGTAGGGGACTTACTGCAGCTGTATCCAGAGTGTGGACCTGGCTCCCAAGCTGAGGCCTGTGGTAACGGGACAGGGCCCTCTATTCCCCCAGGGTGGCACCTTGCTGATGTGAGCTGAGACCCATGGGTGATGGGATAGGGCCTCCCACTCCCCCAGGGCACACCTTGCTGACGATGAACAGCTCCTCACGCTTCACCACCTGCTCCCGGATCTTCTCCTGGAGGGCTACCCCTACCTCAGTCTCGTTCTGGTACACGTGGGCACAGTCGATGTGGCGGTAGCCAAGGTCAATCGCCACCTTCACAGCCTCGGTCACCTGGCCCGGGGAGGACTGAAAGGAAAAGGATTGTGGGCTATAGAGGCAAAACCAATGCAGGATGCAGTATATACACAGCCAGGGGGCAGCGCCAACCACAGACCCTGGTGGTACACCCATCCTGCAGGGTCAGCAGGCAGGCCAGGTGTTCCCCTGAAGCAGCCTGTAAACCATCAGTCCTCAGACACAGGTGAAGCGGGCAGTATCACTTCAGGAGACCCCAACAGCCATTTGCTGGCTGCACAGAGCACTGTTAAAGGCTGAGCTGAGGCCATCTCATTTCTTGCTCCTTCACATCCTCTGTTGAACAAACCACTGTGTTAAAAATGTCCCCACTACCTGCATCCTGAGATGAGAAGGGAGACCATTACTTACAAACAGTCTCAGACATTTCATGACAGCTCTGATTCCCATGTGGTTCCTGCATTCAGCCAGTCAATGCTGCCCTACACTCTCCACTCGGGCATGGATTTTGACATGCGCAACCGCTTGTCTAAGCCATTCTGGATGACTCTCATGAAGTCAAGAACGCTATTGGTGCTAACTCAAGGCCCATGTGCCCATTCTCACTGTATGAGGACATACTGAGGGGTTGAGGGACGTGGCAGACAGCCTCACAGGGAAACTAGCAGGCGGAAATGGGCTGAAAGGGAATGCAGGGGGAAATCACAGAAGACTGACACGTGGTTCGTGGTCGGCCATGGAAGATGGCCACGTGGCTCGTAGTAGCCCAGCAAGAGACTGCACAGGTGTCTTGTGCCCACATGGACGGCTATCTGAACTCAGCTGCTGAGGAGGAAGTGCCACCCGGGCACCCAGACACGTCCCCACCCCATATTCTTCCTGCTCAGATCACAGAGCGGAATAATGAACATGTGTGTGAACCGGTCATTCCCTTGGAAAGTTGGGGTAGAAAAAGTGAAGAAGAAAGCTCCCCGGTCACCAGCAGCTGCAGACATCTGTTCTGACAGAGGTTGCTCTGGACAGGCGGGGGAAGATATGGCCCAGTGGGACCAGCCATGACTGAGCCTGTGAGCAGCTAAGCCCACCCCACCTCTAAGGGACGAGGGGACAGGTTTTGGGTGCCAGCCTCAGGGGTGAGTTAAGGAGGCCACCTCCTACTTCCTAAAGGCCTTGGAAGCACACCTGCACCTTTTCTACACAGCATGGTGAAGGAACAAAGCAGAGAAGGGCTCTCAGCACACCCAGAGGGGAGGAAGACCCAACACAGGCTCTCATGGGTATCCTGGCACAGCCATTGCTGGGTGAGCAGGGAGAGCAGAGCACACCCTGCCCTACAGAGGGGGCTGTGGGGCCACTGTCTGCCTGGCACACAGTGGGGCTACTGCCTGACCAGCATACAGTGAAGTCCTTTGGGTTCAATGGCACATTGGTATGTTTTTCTCTCAGAGCTGCTGCTGCTGCATGCCCTCACTGGGTGCACCTGGGCCCTGTAGCCCCCAGGCCTGGACAGAAGGATAGCACATTACCCAGACCCGACCTAGCCACATACCACCAGCCACAGCGACCGCTGCAGTGACAGGAACACGACCCAAGTCAGGCCACGAGACTCCATCTGTGGGCTTGCGTGGCACTACAAGGAAAATCCCTAGCTCTGCAGGGTCACAGTGCACGGAGGATGTGAGCCTGGGACTACTGGAGGGAAACAGGGAGACCACATCCCCGGGCAACCCTTAATGGACCCTGGACACCAAAGCCAGCAAAGCCAGCAACTGCTGCTCAGGAGGGTGAACTCTCACCGCAAACACATTTTGTTGGGGTTTTTTTTGTTTTTGTTTTTTTTGAGTTGGAGTCTCACTCTTGTCACCCAGACTGGAGTGCAGTGGCACGCTCCTGGCTACTGCAGCCTCGACCTGCTGGGCTCCGGCGATCCTTCTGCCTCAGCCTTCCAAGTAGCTGGAACTACAGGCGCATGCTACCACGCCTGGCTGAGTTTTTTTTTTTTTTTTATTTATTGTAGAGATGAGGTCTTGCCAAGTTGCCCAGGCGGGTCTCAAACCCGCAGACTCAGGCAATCCACTCACTTCAGCCTCCCAAGGTGCAGGATTACAGGCTGAGCCACCGAGCCTGGCTTGTTGTTGTTTATTAATGATGGCCATTCTTACAGGGTTAGGTGGTATCTCAATGTGGTTTTGATTTGCATTTCTCTGATGATGAGTGAGACTAAGCACTTTTTCATGTATCTGTTGGCTGCCTGTATATCTTCTTTTGAGAAGTGTCTATTCATGTCTTTTGCCCACTTTTTAAAGGGGCTGTTTGTTTTTTCCCTTTGGTGCATTTGAGTTCCTTGTAGATCCTAGATGTTAGGCCTTTGTCAGATATACAGTTGGTAAGTATTTTTTCTCATTCTGTGGGCTGTCTCCCTGCTCTCTTGATGGTTTCTTTTGCTTTACACAAGCTTGTTAATTTGATGAGGTCCCACTTATTTATCTTATTTCTTAAGGTATTGGCCTTTAGGGTTCTGAGTAGGAATTGGTTCCCAAGGTATAAATTCGTTAGTCCCACT
>CAUYQG010073965.1:0-11361 GCA_963574415.1 Tarsius wallacei
GAACATTTATTCAGTCATCATGAAATCTTTTTAACATTTGGAAAAGGGGGGGGGGGTCCAAAAGCCTATTTTCCTTTTGTACTACCTTTGTTCCTTTTAGCCCAAGCTTGCAGTATTTCTGCCAGTATTATTCTCTTAAAAATTGTGTGGATCTCTTGTGAATGTTGGGGTTTTTTCTTGTACAAAATCCATAACCAGTAAAGATCAGAATCAAAGATATAGCTAATTTATGTTTGTAAGTAACAAACTTGTAAGCCTTCAATTTAAAATTCCCAGTTAATTTGGGAAGAAAGGAAATCAGGAGAAAAATTAATAAAAGCAAAGTGTAATATTTTGTTATTAAGCATTTATTATGTGTCTGGCTCCTATTCTGTGTGTATGAGAATCTTTAACACTCAAAGCAACTCCATCAAAGAAATTTTAATATTTCTAATTTTCAGATCATTAAACTGAAACTTAGAGATACTTTACAACTTGCTGAAGATTTTGCTGCTTAGTTAAATGGTGGGTTAGAATTTAAACTTTAAAGCTCACACCCTTAGCCACTCAGCTGTACGACTCACAGCATTCAATAACAATGAAAAATTTTCACCTATATATTTCTTATTTCTTCTTTCTCTTAAATTGTGTTGCTCACATTAATTCAACTCAAGAAGAGTTTACAATCACAGGATATTTTGGTGTAAATATAAATTTGGTTAACAAAAATAGCACCGTATTGCCTGAGAGCTGAGAAAATAAGAAAACAAAGGATTTCTTAATCTGACCCCCAAGTATTACATCATTCTAGGAATTTCACCATTTTTTGTCATATTTAAATTTTTTAAAGAGAATATTTATCTTAGAAATCAAATGCCACTGGTAAACTAGTTTAGCTTTTTTGTTAATGCAGTAGAGAAAATCCACACGAAAATTTCTTTGACCAATGTACTCCTCATATACGCTGTCTGTGGAGACTGTAAGCTGTCATTTATGCCCTTTTCCCAAAATGAAGTGTCCAAGACAAACTGTTGGAATTAAGTGATGCCTCTTCAGAATTAAAGAAGCATATAAGTTGAAAAACCATCAGGTAGCACATTGAACATAGAAGCTGTTTAGTAGATTCTGAATGCATGGATAGATAGATATATGAATAGCTTTAAGACATTAAACACTAAACAACAAGCACCTACTAAACTTGACAGCTTAATATGGAAACCAGTTGGTGGCCTTCTTAAGCCATACCACTATAGGAAGCAATTTAGACTAGTTTTAACACAGTATACAATATTATTCTGAAAAATAGGACAATAGGAGTCTAGATGGTGGTAGCCCAGGTACATGATATGCTAGTATTTTTTAATAACAGGGCAGTGTCTAATGCTACAAGCTTATTTTGACAAGAGAAGAGACTTCAAAATCATATATATTTTAGGATATCATTGGAATTAAGGCCTAAATGTTAACAGGGTGCCTTAATTAGAATAATTGGACAGAATCACCATGATCTGTGGTCACTTTGTAAGTTTAAGATGCAAGTATTCTTTGTTTACATTTTTATTGTATAAGACTACAAAAAAAAAGATATTCTAATTTTTAGCTTCATGTTAATTAAGACTTAGATACAGAAGAAAGATCATCCAGAAGAAAATTTGGTTTGTTTTTTTCTCCTTTCAACAGGGCCAGTGGTATTCTATTTCCAAATGAATATATTTCTTAATGGAGAATTTTTTTTTTTTTTTTTTGAGTTGGAGTCTCACTCTGTCACCCAGACTGGAGTGCAGTGGCCGCTCCCAGCCACCGCAGCCTCAACCTGCTGGGCTCCGGCGATCCTTCCGCCTTAGCCTTCCAAGTAGCTGGAACTACAGGGGCGTGCTACCATGCCCAGCTAATTTTTTTGATTTATTATAGAGATGAAGTCTCGCCAAGTTGCCCAGGCGGGTCTCGAACCCGCGGGCTCAGGCAATTCACTCACCTCAGCCTCCCAAAGCACGGGATTACAGGCTGAGTCACTGAGCCCAGCCAATGGAGAAATTCTAAGTAAATTTGTTAGACTCCTAATCCCACTTTGGGAGAGATCTAATAACATAATTGCAGGATGCCTTGGGAGCAACAAGTTTGTAAAAATTTTTTTCCCCCTAATTTTCCTCTCTAGTAATTATTATGAGGTAGAACATCCAGATGCAGATATTTAAAATTCATCTCTAATGTCTCTGATAACTATCAACATATTCTATTACCTTAGTTTCCAGAGTTAAACATTACTGATAAACTAGTCATGTGATTTTTTTTTTTTTTTTTAGCATTAGTTAAAATAATTGTATCAGCTCAGTTTATTTTATTAAATTGGTCCTCTTTTCTGTGACTTAAAAAATATTTTGGCTAGGCACAGTGGCTCACACCTATAATTCCAACACTGTGGGAGGCTGAGGCGAGAGGATTGCTTGAGCCCAGGAATTCGAGACCAGCCTGGGCAACATAGTGAGACCTTAAAAAAAAGAAATTAGTAGGGCATGGTGGCACATGCCTATAGTCCCAGTTGCTCGGGAAGCTGAGGCAGAAGTATCACAAGAGGTCAAGGCTGTAGTGAGCCATGATAATGACACTTCAGCCTGGGCGACAGAGTGAGACCAAAAGAAGAAAAGAAGAAGAAGAACAGAAAAGTATTTTATCTATTGCCACTTTCTCCTAAAAGTTCTGAGGTTAGACACAGAGCCTTAAGATCTGATGATATCTCAACTTCTACTTTTAGTGTATAGTATTCAGGAATACATGAGATCTTACAGTATATTTTTAGCCTACATGAATCTCAAATCTCTGAATCACTTATATTTTTAGAAGTTTTTTTCCATACCCTATGAATCCAAAGTTTATAGCCTCATTCCCTCAACATTAATAGGAGATGTATAAAATAAAAGGGTCTGAGATTCAGATAAGACTCTTAAGGTACTGTCTCTCTACCTTAAACATTTTGCTTTTCACCTAGTGATTTTTTCACCATACTTTTTGGACCTGTATTTGAGAGAGCTGTCCCAATAATAACGTTCTGGGGACAAACTAAGTTTTCAGTAGGATTTTGTTTGAGTTGAAGAATTAAATGACTTTCTTATTTACCCAGTAGATGATGGATAGGCCTAATTACACAGGAAGAGTTTCTCATTCAAGTGATAGATTGATAAGGCTATTTTCTAACTAATAATCTATGAAATGGATCTTTGTTATCATTAACTCAGTCAAGATTGGAATCAGCTTTTTCACTTTCTTTATATCTAGAAAAATAAAAAGGAAAGAAACTCTAACTTACTGTTTTATTAATTGAGTGCTGAACTAGACACTCAGGGAGGATCCAGAAATGTGAAAGACACTGTTTCAGTCATCAGATAAGATGATAGAGTAGGAAAAATAGATGAACAACCACGGTTATATGACAGGTAGCCTATATAGTGTGGGGAATGTTAAGAGTTCTGAGTAGGGTGTGGAAAAGAAGTGTAGAGATATGATGAGGAGGAACTTAAGGAAAAGGTGGCATTTAAGATGAGTGTTGAATAAAGGATAAGTGTTCATTAGTAACAGGAAGAGTGGAAGCCAGTACTTCCATTAGATGAGATAGAGCAAGGCTAGAGAAGTGTTCGTTGTGATTAGAGAATGCCGAGTGAACCTTACAGGCTGAACCAGAGCATGAGGTAGTAATGGTAGAAAAAAATTACTTAGCAGCAAATTATGGAAATTTTGGAATTCCAAGCTATGTTGACCTAAGCTAAGGGTCAGCACATTTTCTTATCATTTCTAGTTTTGTTTATACAAAATTTTAAATATAAATATATATTTGTATAAGGTGCTTGTTTTGATTCTGGTCTCAAATCTTTGCTCCATCAGCCACTTATCAGTTATGTCACATTAGGAAACTCACTTAACTTGAGCTTGTTTCCTTGTTGGTAAAATAGAGAAAATACCTCACACAGTTATTGTGACAATTAAGTGAAATAACATAAAAGCCTATAGTACAGTGCCTAGAACATAGGAAGCAACTATATTTGCAGAAATTTTAATATATATACATATATATTATATATCTTAAAGTACATTATGCTTTGGTGACAACACTTTGAAGATTATAATCAAATTTCTTAGACTACATTTTGGTTTTTGAAGGTCTTAAAGAATCTGTCACCCTGTTGGCATTCTGGCTTATTCATCTTCTTCACAAAATATAACAACCCCCACTACCTCTTTTTTTGTGATCTTCTATATCTGGAAGGAAGACCTGGTTTATGCTATGGTTTTGTGTATATGTTATCTAACCTTTTGGCCCGCCTTCTCTTTAGTGGGTGCTCGAGGGAACTGTTGACTAATGTGACTTAAGGAAGCCCAGCATGTGACCTCACCACCCTGCTTATAAGTTAGTTTCTCATTATGCCTTGATGAGTTCCTAGCTGCAAGAGGGCAGGTACTTATCCTGACACTCCAGGATAACCATAATCTGCTGCTATATATATGTTTTTTACTTTGTCTACCATTGCACCTTAATGCTCTAATCTAGCCTAAGAGGTTTACTCAACATTTCTGATCACGACATGCTTGCTATCTTATTAGTTGCATTTGGTTTTGGAGATACAATCTAGCTCTGATTAAAATTAGGAAAAGGTCATGTGCCCAGTTGAATTTGAATCCTTACTCCATTTACTTATTAGCTTTGCAACCTTGAACAAGTCATTGCCCGTCTCAGGACTTTGTTGTACGACTCAAATGAATCAACTATAAAGGAATATTATTAACTATCCATCATAAAGACAGATAAAATGTTTATTTTTTAATATTTTAAGGAAAGTTTAATAATTTTACTGATACATTTTTAAACTCAACTGAAACAGTTTTATATTAGTGATTTTTATGCTTACTGTTTTATGACTTAGGTTATTATCTGAACAATATTTCAGAAACATTTAAAGCATTAAAAATGAGATATAAATATTCATGACAAACTATTAAACCTTTTTCACTAGAAGAATTCTTATCTTTTGAAGCACTGTCAACTATATTAAAAGGCTGGAGAAATTTTATTTTGTTTGAAAATTGCTTTCTTTGCCTATACTGCATAGAAGCTATTTATCAGCCTTAAAGAGGACAGTCATATTTTTTCCCTCATTAATTGATTTCAGAAGGGCATATATATCCTTCTGTAACATCATAGATACCTCAAAGCTTTAGGATGGTTCTCACGTATGGGATGAAGTTTTGAAAGCATTTTCACTAATGAAAAAGATCATTTGACCTGTGTCCTTGCCTCTGGCATTTGCTAGTTATAAGGTCTTGAACAAGGCTTTTGTATAATGGCAAGTATTCATATTGATGGTACTTGTAGAATAACGAAGCATACTCCTTAATATGGCATAATAATTAAATGCCATAACATTTTTAGGTTATATTAATTTTGGTTAGTTTTATACATTACATTTAAAGAAACAAAAAATACTTGTTATCAATAACTCTTTAAGGATGATCAGTCTGAGTAACTTTTAAGTGAAGTGTCCTTTATTTACTAATAGATCAGTTTTTGGAAGTTTGGAGAGATTGAAGTAAAACCACTACTTCACTCTAAAACAGGTTTTCAACCTTTCTTACTTAGCTTCCTCATCCTACCCAGCAGAAATTTCTCATCAGTTTAACAAATTGTTGTGATTCTCTTGAGCAACTGGTTGATTTTAATCTGAAAGCCATTGTGAGCTTTCTGTCTTGATTCATGTTGGCTGCCAGAGAGTATAGATAAAATTTGGACCATCTCCAGCAAATGCATGCAATTTCATGGCATTTACTTTATGTCTTAACCTCATTCCTGGCTCTGTCTACCCCTCCTGATGCTTAATTTTTCTTTAGCTTTATTTTTCTTACCTATATTTATCTTTGTATCATTTAAATCTATGGAAGCTATCTTAAATACTTCCTGTAAGAACATAAGGGCAGGACTTTCAATAAAATAGATCATGCTTACTTTCTCAGAGTTACTGTAATATATGTAATATACACATAGTAGGTATCATTAATTTTTTAGCTGAATCAAAGAATATTGGTTATAGCTGCTTGAATTGAGAAAAGCTTAAATAATTTGGTTATGACGGGAAGGTAGAATTTCAGAAGAGCAGATTGGCCTGTTACCATGTGTCCAGAATTTTCTGTAGTTTATATAAAGATAAATGAGGGCTGGGCTCAGGTGGCTCTGCCTGTAATCCCAGCACTTTGGGAGGCCAAGGCAGATGGATTGCCTGAGCCCGCAGGTTTGAGACCAGCCCGGGCAGCTTGGCGAGACCTAGTCTCTACAATAAAATAAAAAATAACTGGGCATGGTCGTGCGCGTCTGTAGTTCTGGCTACTTGGAAGACTGAGGCTGAAGAATCGCTAGAGCCCAGTAAGTTGATGCTGGGTTGGCGGTGAGCATGCCACTGCACTTCAGCCTGGGCGAAGGAGTGAGACTCCAATTCAAAATTTTTTTTTTAATTTAAAAAATAAAGATAAATGAGGATATCTGGAAAATTATTTTCCTTTCAGCCTTAAGCACAGTACAGTTCTCATGTGACTCATCTGTATGAAGGTGTCCATCTAATGTGCAGCTCTCAACCATTTTATTTTCACAGGATCTTGAGTATTAATGGAGTTTTCCGATAAATGTAGTATGTCTTTATGGAAGATATTTTATAGGGCAGTTTTTCTGATTTAAATCATATTTAAATGAACTAGATATAGTCAGTAGAATTAGATATTTTAAATGTTGTATTATTGTACTAATGATTTACATTTAACAAGCCTTGAATTTGTAAAAGAAAAGCTATATTTAACTGCTGTAAACTACTCTATGAACTCAGGATTTAAATATGGTCACAGCTAGTATTTTTAAAAATTAATCAAATATCTATCTACTTATTAGCAGAGCATATAGTATCTTTCTCTTAGAATTTCTGCTTCCCTCTGAGTTGTCCCAAGAACTTCAGTGATTTATATAATCCAAACAGATTCATCAGTGGCTTCCATGTCCAACATGTGGTGTGAATTTGTGTATCCATGCATTTGTGTATGTGTATGTGAGACAGACACACTAAAGTCTGTTTAGCCTATGACTGCGCTTCCCTGCCACATGGTGGTAGTGTTAAAAACCATTTTAAACAGTTCAGCAGGCACTGCAGGGTCACTGTTGACCCAGATGTCTATCCTTCAAGCATGTCCTGCTCAGTTAGGATGTTCCATGGTACCTTATGATTGAGCTCTCAGGATTACAGCTATTAGCACCCAGGTCTTTGAATTCCAATCACAGACACCTCTCAGCCATTGTTCTAAGAGCAACACAAGCGTTGATTCAGGACTAGGTCTAACATCTGCCACCTTATAGCCTTAGAACCACATTTCCCCTTCCTACCATGGGCTCCTATGCCATTATTCTAAAAAAGAAAATCCCTAGACCTCTGGGATATTCACCCAGCCTCTGAGCAAGGCTACATCTAGAAGACTTCAGGAGATCGTATTCCTTACCCTTATGAGGAAGACTACTGTCAGTGACTCAAAACAGATTCATTCTTCTGAGGGAGGTTTTCCCAAGGATCTCCAGAGTATTCGTACCTACCCCTCTTAGTGATTAGTGATTCCAAAATAATTTTCTGCCTTCTACTTCTTAGGGGAAGGGGGAAAAAACAGAATTTAATTTCTGGTAAGGCATCTTGCTACATATGTAACTAATCTCAAATGGAAGGAACGATGGTTAAGTGATTTATATTGTAATATTCATTTCTTTAAAATGAATGAAGTAGACATGAGCTGGAGAACAAATGATGAATTTACTAAAAAATAAGTGTTGGGTGGGTATGATGGGAAGCCAACACCAACTATTTCAACTAATGTGAAGGATTGGGTGAAATTTCAGATGATGAGTTATATTAGTAGTGGTGTTCTCTCAATGTTCAGGATTTTGATTTATATAAACAGTTCCTGTCATCACCCTACCCACTGAAAAAAGATACAGTGGAACTCTAGAATAGGAACTTAGGAAACCCAAAGTTGGAAAACCCTGTCATTTCTTTAACAAAGTGTTGCAGAAGAGGAGTAATTAGTTCTTACCGCCTATGAGTTTGCTTTCAGAGTTTATGGAGCTAAGGAATTGTCATGGAAATCATAAACTGGAAACCATGACTGAGTATGTTTTAGTGAAAACTTTTGCCATGAGTCACTCTGTATTCAGAGTAGTGACCCATTCAAACAGAACCTCTGTCCTAACTTAGAGGATGAGACTGCTAAACAAGGAGTGGATTTCTTTTTTCAACAGCAGTTTACACTTGGTGCTGGAGTGACATATTAATAGCAGTTGTTATCTATACCTATCTGGTATAGATATGATATCTCATTTTCTTTGAGATTAAGAATGCCTAATGATTTTTTCCTTGCCTAAAAGCAAACTTCTTACTGATGTTTCCAATTTTTTTTTTATTATTTTGTGCTTTATATTTGTTTTTAAATAGTATAGATAAAAGCTTTCAAAAGAGGGGTGGGGGAATGATTGATTATATAAGAGCAACGTACGTTTGGGTTGTTCTGCTCCAAGTGAGATGTATTTTCTCAGTGGTTATTTTTGTGTATTACAGGCCTTTCGGGAAGACCTGGAATGCCTTATTCAAGAACAGATGAAGAAAGGCCACAACCCAACTGGATTACTAGCATTACAACAGATTGCAGATTACATCATGGCCAGTTCTTTCTCAGGCTTTTCTTCACCTCCCCTCAGTATGTCAGTTTTGGAGAGTTTTAAAAATTATAATTTTGTTTCCGCTTTGGAACACAGTACATCTTCTAGCATCATATTCTGCTTAGGTTCAGTCCTTAAGATTATAACATCTAATACTTAGAGTAACAAGTTAGAATCTCTTACCTTTTCATATCAACCAGGCATTGACTAGACTTTGTGAGGATTATAAAATGTATAAGACATGGTCCTGGGCTGTGCCCTGTGGCATGTGCCTATAGTCTCAGCTACAAGGGAGGCAGAGATGGAAGGATCAGTTGAGCCCAGAAGTTTGAGGCCATCCTGGGCAACACAGCAAGACTTCGTCTCAAGGGAGAGAGGGAGGGGCATGGTTCTTACCCTAGATAAATGTAGATTTTAGTTGAGAACATGCCATGGATACACAAAAAATGAACAGTGCAAGATAATTACAGAGGAAACAATTACAAAGTAGTTCATAAGAAAGCATCTAATGACATTTATAAGTCATAATATGTGAGCTCAGAGTTGGAAGTGATTACTGGCTAGAACAAACTGAGAAGCCTTTATGGAACAAGACAGGCCTGAACTAACCAGGCTTTAAAGACTGGAGTAGTTAGAACTTGGTGTAAAAGAGAAATTAGAACATTTTATTCATGCAACAGATCTTTAGTGAGAGCACCAATTTGCTGAGCTGAATATTATAAGGATGCCAAGAATCATAAGGTCTTAATTTCTAGTACTTTACATCTCAGCTGTGTGATTGATACAGAAATCACTGCAGTACAGGCAGGTGCACAGAGTACAAGAGGAAACGATCAGACTGTGCTTCATGGTAGACTCAGGGACTTTTTGTTTTTGGTTGTCCCTTTCTCCCTCACTTCCTTCATTTTGGGTTTCAATGAATTCAAGTATTCTCCAATTAGAAGCTATAGATAAAAAGTAGACGTGATGGTGGAAACATGAAAGGTGACGGTATGTTTGTGGAACTCCAAGTGGATCATATTATGTTGGCACATTATTGAGAGCCCTGGTATAGCAGCCTGGGGAGAAAATTTGGGTCTTGTTAAAGAGGGCTTTCACTATTAGGCCAAGGAGCGCTACCAGCATGCAAAGTGAAAAAACATGTGGAGAAAGAATTGGTAGGTAATAATTTAAATGACTACTAGCAGAGGAAAATAAACTAAAGTCAAAAAAATCAGTTAAAGAAACTTTGAGGCTGGGCTCAGTGGCTCAGCTGGTAGTCTGAGCACTTTGGAAGCCAAGGCAAGTGGATTGCCTGAGCTTGTGGGTTCGAGACCAGCCCGGGCAACTTGGCAAGACCTCATCACTACAGTAAATCAAAAATTAGCCAGGCATGGTAGCTTGTGTCTGTAGTTCCGGCTACTTGGAAGGCTGAGGTAGAAGAATCGCCAAGCCTGGCATGTTGACGCTGGGGTGGCCGTGAGTGTGCCACTGCACTCCAACCTGGGTGACAGTGAGACTCCAACTCAAAAAAAAAAAAGAATCTTTGAAAGAATCCCAATGTGTGGTATAAATACCTAAATTTTAGAGTATTTGTTGTGAGTATAAGAAGTAAGGGGAAACCATTAAGAAAGGCATAGCCAAGAAAGTGTAGACAAGACTTAGTAACAGATTTGATGTGGTGATGTGTTGGGGATGTGGGGAGAATAATGAGTTCCAAAAATAATGAGTTTTCTACCTTGGGAGGAACATTCTACCAGAAGAAACAGAAAAACTCAAAGGTTGAGCTAGTTTGATTCATTCTTTCTATAATACTGAGTTCCATTATATGCCAAGCATCCTTTTAGGGACAAGGGATACAGTGATAAACAAGACAGACAATGTTCCTTTTCTCATGGAAACAGAGAAGAATAAAATAAAATGATCAAATAATAGGGAGTGCTGTGCAGAGAATCTTAATATGGTGATATGATAGAGAACAACTGGGGGACTACTTTAGACTGGATGATCAGAGAAAACCTCTCTGAGGAGATGACATTGAAGCTGAAATCTGAATAGCAAGAAGTGAACCATACCAAGGTTGAGAAGGCATTCCAGGTCAAGGGAACTAGTACAAGTGCCAGGAAGAGTAAGGTGGGGATGAGTATATTTTTATTCCTTGAAGAACACTAATGATCTAGACCGTGGTTTTTAAGGGGACAAGCTTAACAAAGTCAGATCAGAAACATAGGCAGAGACTAAATTGTACTGAAATCTGATTTTAATGTGGCTGGATATAAATCATATCACAACTGGGTTTGGAAGTTTGGATTTTGTTTCTAACTTTGATAAGAAGCCGTTTAAAGCAAGAAGATGAGCCGGGCTTGGTGGCTCAGCCTGTAATCCCGCGCCTTGGGAGGCTGAGGTGAGTGGATTGCCTGAGCCGGCGGGTTCGAGACCCGCCTGGGCAAGCGAGACCTCATCTCTACAATAAATCAAAAAATTAGCCGGGCGCGGTAGCACGCGCCTATAGTTCCAGCTACTTGGAAGGCTGAGGTGGAGGGATCACCGGAGCCCAGGAGGTCGAGGCTGCGGTGGCCGGGAGCAGCCACTGCACTCCAGTCTGGGCGACAGAGTGAGACTCCAACTCAATTTCAAAATCATCTTCTTGCTTTATTTTTGAGACCCCTATATTTTCTGTG
>CAUYQG010073969.1:0-32511 GCA_963574415.1 Tarsius wallacei
TATCGACCATGGTATGCATGATCGTTGTAATTGTTGACATTCCTTTTAGAAGTTGTGAAATGTTACAACTTGTGCTTATGTAGACACAATCTTCTGTCTCAGTACAGAGGCACTGACTTCAATAAAGTCTATTTATACTAAAAAAAAAAAAAAAATTAGCCGGGCGTGGTAGCGTGCGCCTGTAGTTCCAGCTACTTGGAAAGCTGAGGTGGAAGGATCGCCGGAGCCCAGCAGGTTGAGGCTGCGGTGGCTGGGAGCGGCCACTGCACTCCAGTCTGGGCGACAGAGTGACACTCCAACTCAAAAAAAAAAAATTTTAAGTTTTTCAGTTTTCAATTTTTTAGCAATGATAAAATATTGAATATGTAAATAGAAAAATAATTATTATATTTATTAAAAGCTTAAGGCTTGTAAACCTAAATAGGAGATAATCAGATATAAATAGGCACACATTTTTTAGGGAAACAATTTATATGTAATCAATACATATCAAATCTTTATTTTGTCACATTTTTGCTTGACAATCACATATATAGAAATGTTTTGCAAATTGTAGCTATTTTAGTTATAGCAGAGTTTATGATATTTAAAAATGGAATAATCAGTCTAAAAATAATGAATGAATTTAATTATAATAAATGAGTTATGTTATATTCATATAGTAGATTACTAAGTATATATTAAATATTTTATAGACCCATACTTATTGATGCAACAAAATTATCTAATATAATGTTTAAATAAATGTACAACTAAATGTAAAAGGTCATTTTAAGACATTATGACTATGGAATGAATTCTATGGATTGAAAGCTCAGAGACTATTCCATTTTCCCAGTCTCAATCACAACTTTCAAAAAGTAAATACAATTTTGTTTCTTTTTTTCTTTTTTTTTTGAGTTGGAGTCTCACTCCGTCGCCCAGACTGGAGTGCAGTGGTCACTGCCAGTTTGTTTCTTATGAAATCATTTCTTTGTGAATTTTCATTTTTTATTATCTAATAATGTATCCCTAGACAGTATTATTCATTTTCTTAAAATTTGGTATGTCTCTTAATTTACAGGTTCAAACGCTATTTTTTCTTTTTCTTGCAAAACATCAAGCTGGAAAACACAATCCATTTAAACTGTAAATGTCCTCCATCTGGATTTTGCTAATAATATGGTCATTGACAATTCCTTTTTCTACTAGTCCCTCTATTTTCTGAAACTTGGAGGAAATTAGATTTTGGTTAGATTTTTTTCTGGCAAGATTACACATGATTTTGATTTTCTAGCTTGTCTCTTTTTATGATGATAGTTGCCAGTGATGCTTAATGCCTAATACATTAACTCATTGTTAGTCGAATTCTAACATTTCCATTACAATTATTAGCTAAATTACATCTATAAATTTCAGTTTTCCTCACCTATGAATTAGGTATCAGATTGTGTGCTATTTATTATATTTTACAGCATTAATTAATACTTTTAATTTATTATCAGTTAATAACAAACAAAATATTAATAAAATAAAACTTTACATGAAAAAAGAACAAATTCTTGATTCTTCTTTTAATGTTATAGATTTTTAGATAATTTGTTATCTCTAAACTTCTAAAGGTAACTAATTTGATTTTTAAAAATATTATTAGGAACTCATATTTTAGCATCTTTGATGAGTTTCTATCCTCGAATATAAATTCAACCCATCTTGAAGTTCAAATTGCCTTATCTTTCTTTGTTCTATCAAGTTGTCTATCATTTTTTTTTTTTTTTGAGTCAAAGTCGCACTCTGTCACCCAGGTTGGAGTGCAATGGCACTCTCGTGGCACCCACAAGCCTCTACCTGCTGGGCTCAGGCGATTCTTCCATCTCAGTCTTCCAACTAGCTGGAGCTACAAGTGTGTACCACCACATTCAGATAATTTTTTGATTCTCTCGACACAGCCTCCCAAAGTGCTTGGATTACAGGCATGAGCCACCACACCTGGTGAAGTTGTCTGTCTTTGACTAGTAGCACACCTTCAGCTTTGATCCAATCTTCTTTCCATTTGATATTAATGGACAAGATACTCCAGTCCTGATGTGTGTTATTTCCTCTAGCTTGGAATATGCCTTTTCTTCAAGAAGCCTTTATTTTCTTTAGTGGGAAAAACATTGAGAGACTATGATCTGGGTGCTAGGAATGCTCACTTTTATTCATCTTTTCCCTATCCTGTATTGTTGAAAGAAAAAAAAATAGATTGAGGAAAAATTAATTGATCAATAGTTTGATAAAATGCCCAATAAGTTTATTCTGATTTCCAGTTCAAATTAAGAACTGCAGGACTACTCCACCTCTTCTATTTTATATTCATATTTCCTTTCACCATAAAAATACTGTTTTCAGGTCAGGAGGGCATGGTGATGATAAAGTTTTAGTATTTAATAATTATTCATTTGCTTTATCCCACATCTCATCCATATTGGTTTCTGACTAACAATATGAGTACTTCCCAAACGAAAATGATGACTGAACACACTTAAAAGTTTTGCAGATGTGTTCTTTGTACTCAATTACATCTAATTTTACTATATCTACTTTGTCCTATCATGTAGTCTTTACACTTTTTTCTCATTAATCTTAGCTCTATATAGTTAATGACATATCCAATGCTTATGTTTGTATGCTGATTTACATATAAAATTATATTTTTTGAATTTTTTAAAAGCAAGTTTGTATAATTAGAATTTTTCTAACTTCATAGAGGTCTCTCTTTCTCTTTTGTTTTTTTTTTTTTTCGGTCAGTATTCAGAAATATAAGATTCTTCTGGCCCAGCTACCCTTTCTCACTTTTTGTTGTAGAATTTGGATTTTGATATTTAAATTTATTTTTAAAGTAAATAACTTTTTGCAAGCCAGAAAACAGAATCAACCTTAAGCAATCTAATCCTCTAGGGACCTGGACTGAGTCTCATGATCTTTAGCAGAATGACTTCACAAAGTGCTAACAATAGGGTTATACATTCTAAGTAATAACCACTTATCTACATTTTGCATTAGGAAATAGCAAAAAATTCAGTCCTTAAAGAAATGTAATACAGAACATCTTGATCTACAAAGGACAAAATAACCTATATTATATGCTGTTCAGTCTGTTTGTGAACCAGATCAGAGCTGGTCAAGGATTGGTAAACAGAGAAAGTGTTTACATTTTGAAAACTTGCTCTGTAGTTTAAAATTTTTTTGGTTGCCGTCTTACAAGAAAGCAAGTAAAACATATTACAGATGGATCCACATGAATATTTGATTTTACCAAGGTCTCCATTAGAACATGAAGGTAAAGATAAGTATACATATTCATGTGGGAACATTTGTCAGGAGGTTTCATCAGGGCCAGGAGATGAAAAATAGAGTGTGTCCTAATAAACTCATTGTAAACTCAGTTAACATCTTAGGAATGCACCCATAAAATCTGGCTATTGTTTTGTTAAATACTTGCAAACTGCATAATTCCTTAACCCTTAGCAATACTTTCTGCTCAATATCTTAAAGCTGTCGTAGTTCCACTATGACTCCCACAGAGGTTGGTGTTCATCACCAAAATCTGGAACGTCATTGTAGGAGTAATCCCTGTAGCCTTTGGGTACATAGTAAGTGATGCACAGGTGGTACAATCATAGCGGGAACACAAGAATGCCAATGACCAGGACTGTAATGGTCAGTCTGTCCTCCACTTTTGCTGATGTAGCCCAACCAAAGGAGAGATCCTGTGATAATGAGAAAGGCGTCAATCAAAAATAGCACAGTGGCATATGACAATGGCCTTATAAGGTATCTTAGGAGAACTCTTCTTAAGCTGAGGGTCAAAATAGCCATCATCTGTGCTGGAAAGCCTTGAGCATTTCTGCTTCACTACTGGAGATTCCAGTAGCAAGGCTGGTGCCTGGACAGCATCATAACATGATGACATTGCTACAGCCTGAGCACCACATGAGCCTGCCCCATGTCTAGAGCTCATTCAAGGTTGGCAGCAGAGATGCCCAAAGTCACATGGCCTGATCCATCTAAATGTCACTCAGCCTGCCTCAGCAGGCCCCTTCCTTCACTTTTATGTAGACCTTTTTCTCATTTTTATGAAAAATGTCTTTGTCCTGATACTTCTAACTTCAGTAGATGTTTTGTTTTTGCCTTCTCTCTGTATGGAACTTTGTTGTAGAAGGGAGCCATGATGATTCAGTTTCAATAATTCATAGACACTAGATTGCTCCAACCCCTTCACACCTTTCCAAAAGACCATTGTACTGACCAGCTATGGATTAGGCAAAATTGTTAGTTTTAACTACTGTGTTCAAATTGGCTCCTGGTGAATATTCTGTTCTCAGATCTTAGGATGGTTGGTTGTATCTCCGGCTTCCATGTGCAAAAAGGATGAGATAATGCAGGACTTGTAACTGTTGTATTTCTCCTCATCCACTTGCATCTTGAGTGTTTAGGGATAATTTGTAACCTAATTTTATTGTAAATTTGATCCATGGATTCTGGTTTACTATTTAGTTGCTCTGTTTTTATGAGGATATTTGAGGTAGCTTAAATATTATGTTACTGTTATCATTTCCCTAGAAACCCCTTTTCTTATATTGGAACCGATTTTTCAAGATGGAAGAATGTTTTACTAAATAAAAATAACCTTCCTCTCCAGTCAGTGTTCCTACTGGAAGCTATTAGAAGTACTATAACAGCATTTTGTGTATAAAATAGAACACAGTTTAACAGAATATATGCCAATCAATTAAATTAAAGCATAAACCAGAGCCAAACATAGTACATCAGAAATTTTAACACCAAGTGAATATCTTTTGGCTCTTTCCATAAAAATCTGTACTGTAGACAAACTGCAATAAATCAGACTGACGGTTACGTGGGTATTGGTCTGTTCAACTTCATCTGAAGTCTGTGATTTCTCTTAAGCAAGAAAAGTAGTTGAAACAGTAAAATCATTTTTGTTTTATGCAATTTTGTATCACTTATTGGTTAAAATGACAAAATGTTGCTGACAAATCAGTCTGCAATTATGCCTGCTATCCACCTCCTTTGCTTCACTGCTGCTATCAGAGGGCTCTGCCTTTAGTAATGTAAGCATGTTGTTAAATATTTATTCTAGTGCTTACAATCATATTATATTAGATTGTATGTTTTTATTTATTTAGCACTGGGATATTGCATAAGAAGACTATATTATATATAAATTTATAGGAACTACAATTTTATGACTATAGTTGGATCAAATATGCTAGAAGTTAGCTCACTTGTAAGCTAATGGGAAAAATGTTCTCTTATTCCTTTAGTTTGAAAGTTTTAACATTTAAGATACTTGTAAACACATATAAAGTAGTGTAAATACTATTTTTGTCTGGAAATTTTTAAGCTTTCTGGGTAATTCTGTTTGGAATAACTAAGAATTTCATCAATTTTTTACTCATGTCTAAAAAATGCATTATAGTCTCTTGGCTCCAATTATTTTAACATAATAAAATTAAGATAATGTATCACACATGATAATACATGTGGAAGACCTAAATCCTAGTCCTGCCTTTGCAATATACTAGGTTCATCATCTTAAATAATTATTTATTCTGTTTTTGCCTCGGCTTCTTCCCCTGAAAAAAAATGGGAACAATAATTCTAAATTGATAGGATTGTTATAAGAATTGAATGAGCTAACAAATGCAAATCCATTTTTACTGTGCCTAGTATATAGTAAGAAATATATCTCTCTCCTTCTTCTGCCTAAATTTAGGTTTGATTTAAGTACAGCTGTAATGAATTCACAGAAAGAAAGGAGTGAGGAAAAAAAAGAAAAATTTATAAAAATAATTAAACACAAAATAGGAGGGCAATAAACTATTACATATCTATAATAATTAAAAATAGGAAAATTTTTAAAACTGAAATGAGAACAAACAAGACTTCATTCTTGTTTCCAAATTTTAAACATTTTGAATGAAAAATTTGTTTCTGATTATTGGAACAAATAAGTAAATTATCCAATAAATGTGTAAAAGTCCTCAAAACCACTAATTTAACATTTTACATGTCTTACAAATGCTGTTAATGCTATATTAATATAAATTAATTTGTATTTGAAAAAAAATTGTTCACACTTCTCTACACCAAATACATTGAGAAAAAAATTGGTTTAGATTTTCAAAGGTATTTGGAATATGTTAGATTGTTGCTACTTTTTGTTTTAGAGAATTCCTACTGCATTCTACCACAATTCTATCAGGCACAGCCACTGATAAGATCCTTTTGGTGTAGGCAAAACAAGACTGCTAATACTTGTCTACCAGCATTTCTTCTATTTTGGCTGGCATCAATCAGAATGTTGACTTTCTCATGGGCTTCAACGGTAGTTTCTTTCAAAGCCTCCCTCCTCAGGATACACATACTGCACAGTGTGTCCTGATTTGACAATACAATTTTCTCTGGCATCTCTTACCCTAGCAATTAAGGTATCTGGGCCTACTTCTCTGCTCCCCTCTCTCCTTGGCCTACTAATCACGGTTTGTCCAGGAAACCAACAGTCTTCAAAATTCCTCAAAAGAGAAACAGGTATCAATATCTGAGTGTAAATAGATATTTCCAAACAACGCGTTTCTCAAGAATATTTTTTTTTGAGTTGGAGTCTCAATCTGTTGCCCAGACTGGAGTGCAGTGGCCACTCGTGGCCACCGCAGCCGGCGATCCATCCGCCTCAGCCTTCCGAGTAGCTGGAACTACAGGCGCGCGCTACCACGCCCGGGTCATTTTTTTTTTTTTTTTGATTTATTGTAGAGATGAGGTCTTGGCCAAGCGGGTCTCGAACCTGCGGGCTCAGGCAATTCACTCACCTCAGCCTCCCAACGGCCGGGATTACAGGTTGAGCCACCGAGTCCAGGTTCTCGAGAATATTTTTACCATATTTGCCTCCAGTGGCAGTTCTAGGGTGAGTATAAGAGTTTCTGCAGCTTTTGAAACACCTAACCGGAAGTAATTAATGCCAGTTCTCCCTTTGTCTCTGTGAGATTGAGCTCTCCTCAATTATCTCAGTGAGCTGAGCTTTAACAGAACTCTCTCTTTTCTGCTTATATGGTTGGATTGACGGGGATGAAGTTTGAAACACTAGTTTGACTTAGTTTGGCTTACTTTCCTTTTTAACAAGGCAATAAACTCCAGCAGGACTCTGGAAGTTACACAATTTCTTATATTGTGGGAAGACTTACCTATTGTCTTCAAACTAAAAAAAACCCTCAAACTAGAAAAGATCCATTTTGCATACTGTAATATATCCCAGTATCCCATTCATATAACTGGAATTTCCCAAAATACATGAGAGGCAGGGGGTGGGGGTTGTTTAGGACAAACATAACAAACTTTACAAAAAAGAAAAAAATTCCTCTTTTGTGTATAAAAAAATTCTATTCTAAAAAAATGTAACCCAAAATGGTGCGTTAATGTAAATATAAAATTGGAGATCAATTTTATGTGACTGTGTGGATAAACATAAGGCATTGTTGGTCATTATGTTAGCTTAGAATAAAATGCACTGTTCTGAAGGTCTCAGAAATATCCTTTTTAATAAAAATCTCACTTCATTTATTCTATGGTACACAAGGGAACACCTATTAACATATAATTCATTGAACCAGACACTCTTTGCCTTCCACTTTACCTGCTCTCCATCAAAAACAAATCTTATATGCATTCAATGGAGAGTTAAAAAAAAAAAAACTATTATTGTAATATAGCAGGGTGATTTACTGAGAAATTAATGTGGCAGAATAACCTGAGAAATTAGCTGTCTAGTTTCTCTTTTGCCATAGCAACAGAAAATGGATAGAATGTTATTCTTTTTTGCCCTCCGTTTCCAGCAGTGTAACTCTGATTTTGTGACCTTGAGTTATTGGATTCCTTTATTCACTGGGTAAGGAGACATGGGAGAGTCTTTGGATTTTTGAGTGCAATTGAGAAGTTGTCAAGGAAAAATATACAAATAATAAATATTTAAAAATAAAATCCTCTGTGTCTCCCTTTACCTTTACAATCTTTTGAATATACTTTATTCACTTCTATGATAGACACCAAAGTATCTTCCTATAAACTTATTTTTATTACCTTTGTCTTTTTTTTGTTTTAACGTGATTATGAAAATGTTTCTGCATAGTCCCATATGGTAGTCATGAGTCATATGTAGTTATTGATCACCTAAAATATGCTTAGTGTAAATAAGGAACTAAACTTTAACTTTCATTTAATTTTAACTAACTTAAAACTAAATGTAGATAGTTCAGGTAACTTGTGGAGACCATACTAGACAGTGTAGTTCTATAGGAATAATCAATTTTATTTTATAAAGTCTTACTGTGAAAAAAAAAGTCTTATAGGAAAAAAAAATTGCATTTTTTAAAATTATGAAGATGTGGGGTACAATTTAGGTTTAGGTATGCAAATGTCGATTAGCAGGAGGTACCCTTGGTGATAAGGTATACTTCACCTTCCCCTAGCAGTTTTCCTCAACTGCCAATCCCACCCCCCCCCCCAAAATTACATATTTTCAAGGCAGTTAAAAGGATGTGGAAACTAATGCTTTTATTTATAAGTTCATAAGAACAACTAAAAATGAGACTATGGCAAAGATTAAGTCCAAAATTAAATTTTAAAAACATATTTAATTACTTTGAAAATGAGAAAAAGTAGACTACAAAATTTCTGAAATAAAGAGGATAAAAGAAGGCAATACATTTTATAACATGTAGATAATTAGTAATTCAACAACATCATTATTTTTAGAGATGTTATAAAACATTATGAGAGGGGTTAAATGTATCTTAGAAGCTGAAAGTTCATAAGATGCAAGTAATGAAATGTGAAATTTTGAATTACTTACAAAATGAGACAGTATGTTGTCTCTTTAATTCATGTATGAAACTTCGTTTATTATACAAGATGGATAGAAAGTGCCAGACATGGAAAGAAGAATAGTATTTTGCAATTAGCACATAAATCTGAGAGTAATATACAGGGATCAATAATTTTATTGAGATTACAGCTTTGTTATACTTCAATCTCATAAAGTTGAAAAAGTTTTATTGTAATAAAAATAAAATCATAACACAGCTGTTAAATTGTTGCCTTCTTTAAGACATTTTGAAAAAAAAATTAAGCCAATATAAACTTTCTCAATTATGCTGATACATTCATAGAAAACAATTTGAAACATTCCTGTGTATCTTGTAGAAAAGTTTAACTTGTTTAATAAAAATTTATAGTTACAAATTATTTTAGCTTCATTTCATACTTGAACAATTACCATATATTTGCCATATGATTTTTAATAAAATTAGTGTTTCATATTTCAAATTATGGATATAAATATCTGAGATACATTTAAGTAAACGTAACACCTAGTAATTTTTTCCTTCCAGAAATTATCCTCTACTTTTGTGCATTTACATTAAATATTAGCTAACTAAATCTCTAGTCATGAGTTTTGAAAGTGTACTAAAAGAATTTTAGATTAAATGTTAAATATTTTATCATAACCATTGGGGAGTTTTTCTTTAGATCAATTTTGTATATTTCACTGCATACCATATTTGTCTCCAACTAGTCAGCAACAGTTAAACATATTATGATGCAATACATCAATTACTTTTCTCCATATATCAGTATCTCCTTTTTATTTGTGTTTGGACAGTGCTGCCATGTGTGTGTTTGTGTGTGTGTGTGTGTGTGTGTGTGTGTGTGTGTGTGTGTGTGTTTGCCTACAAGACAACAAATTCATTTGCAGGGGTAATGAAGGAATACTAATTGGCTTGCTGTTGTGTCGATTCAAAGAAAATTTCAAAACTAAGTGAAGTGAATTTTTCAGGTCAGCCTGGGCTTTGAGGGTGTCAGTTCAATGGGTCAGTCAGCCAAGCCCCAGAGAGGGTAGTCTGGAGGGACTGGTAAGCCTAGTCCTTGTAGTGTCAGCTCTAATGGGCTGGCAGGCCAAGCCATGAGAATGTTACGATTCAGTGGGTTGGCAAGCCTAGTTCCCAGGATGTCTGTTTCAGAGTCTTGCCTTCTTCCTGCAGATCTCCTGGTTCAGCCAGCTCCATTGCTGGCAAGCCAGCCTCTGGGGTGCATGGCTCAGCTCCAGTGATCTTCTGCAGCTCTTCAGGTCACACTTATGCAGCTCTTCAGGGTCAAGATTCTTATCTCATGCCCAGGAAGACTGAGGGACACAGACAACCAGAAAACAAGAAAGCAGGATTTATTGAGAGGACAGAGAAGTTCCCACAGTGGGAGGGGACTGGAAGGGGTTGCCCATCTCTGGGATGGAAACCTGGGTGCTTATTTAGCCCTAAGTCCAAGCTGATTGGCTAGCACTAGCTGTGAGCTGTAGCTGTTCTGATCAGCAGGAGGTAGGGGTCTAATGGTGAGCTCATTGGTTGCTTTTTCGATCCTAGCTGTGAGTAACTAAATTCTAGCTTGAGAGGCATGCAGGGAGCTTGTTTACCAATGCTGAGCCTGAGAGGCCTGCTGGGAGTTCACTACATTATTACCAGAGGACCCACCTGTCTGTCTGCCTAGCCTTTCTCTAGCTACCTCCTTTCTCATTCCTCCCTCTTGTTGCGGGAAAAATAGAGAGATCGTGACACCGAGACTGTTATAGGAAATGGCATTTTATTACGCTGGCCATCCCAGCAGGCCCAAGGGTCTAATACGTCCAAGTCGAGTGCCCCAGAACCAGAGAACTGGGGTCTTATACCCTTGTTTAGGTGAGGGAGGGGGTCGTGTTGGGTGATTACATACTTCCTTTAGACTCTTACAAGGTTGTACTTAGCAAAATCAGATTTTTCAAAGAACAAATGGTTTCTCGGGCACTGCCAGGCGGTAAACCGTCAACTTCAGAAGAGGGGTTTGGATAAGTCTGTGAATTAATTACTCTTTCGCATTTCCATGAGATGGCCAGTCTCTGGTCACTTGGCCTTTCTTAAACAAAACCTGCCTGGCACCGTGCTGGGCCTTTAAAGTTGCAATTTGCCTTTCAAAAGGAAATACCTCTGCTATCAAGGCCCCTTCCTGTCACTGGGCTAGTGGGAGATATTCAATCAGCCCAGGTGAGGCCTACTGCTGCATGTGTCTCTGTGTTTATTCACTCAATCATACAAGAAATATATCTGAGCATATGCCGCATCCTGCCACACTCTGGTATAGTAACCTTAACTGCCATTAGAGAGTGAAGACAATGACTGATCTGGTTACATCTTGCTGATCATGGGCGTAGTATGGGGACAACAGCTAGGGATCCTCTAGAGGGTGATCTAAAGGTCCTGGTAGAAAGAAGCTTCCATACAATGTTCCATCTGCATCACCATTTGGAATTTGATGACCTATAGGCAAGAAGAAACAAACTTTACAAGAAGGCTAACTATACATGGACCAAACACAAGCAATACAACAAAAGGAACTATTAAGGGAAAAACCCATGTCCATATAATGGAAATCCCTAGAGGATAAAAAGGATTGTAACCAACTGGGTCCTGAAACTGCCTGGTCTTATAAAAAGGCCATTATTTTATTATTGTTTTATGACCTGTAACATCTCTTTTACTTGGGAGGAAGTGTTGATATGGAAACAAGTTTCTTTTAATAATGCACGTGTTCCTCTACATTCAGCTATGAGCATATCCAACATTTGGATAATTACCCTGTTGATCCACGTATATAATGGAGGGTGAGAAAGGGTGCTTATAAGAAACTAAGACTAATGATACTAAAAACAGGATGCAAGATAGAGTTGGCATTTTGCCTGTTCCTGTGAGGAAAACTTCTAGGGAAGAAAACAATCCCATGGATGCTCAGAATTAAGGGGTCCTTGACAGAGACACTTAATGGTACAAATCAAAATAAAAACAAAGGTAGCAAGTAAAGGTATAACTATAAGGAGAAAATTTATAGGCTGTTAATTAGTGGCACTTCTCTTTTACAAACTTTAGTTTAATTCTGTATGCTCTTCTGGGTCAGCCGAGGCAACGTCTAGACTCCAGGCTTTCACTCTAGCGTAATGGATCCACAAGTCTATTCTAGTAACCTTTACTGAAAACAGCTTTTGGGTCAGTTGGAAAGTTTTATTTCTTCTGAAGTGAAAGGACTGATGGAACATTTTAAGAACCTTCCATTGGCAGGAGGTTGGCAGATGAAATTTGCCATCCTCTGATTGCAACCATCCTGAAGGCTGAAAATCATATTCCTAAGATGTGAGAATATTGGGGTTTTATATCTTTCTAGGGGCTCTCCCAAATCAAAGGGGCCTCAAATGGATCAGAAATGTGGATTTTCCTTGCTGGTAACCTTGCTGTTCAATCTGCTGGTTTGTTTCCTTTAGCTATTTCATCTGTTCCCTTTTGTTGGTCTTTACAATGTATTATTGCCACATCCCAAGGGAGGAAGACTGACGACAATAGTTTGTCAATCTCCCACTGTTAGCTTAATAGCTTCTGGCACCAACAAAGCTACTGCTGCTATTGCTCTTAGGTAGGCTGGCCATCCCTTAACCATCCCTTAGCCACAAGATTAAGTTCCTTGCTTAAATAGCCCTCAGGTTGTTGGACTGGACCCTGGGTCTGGGTCAGAACTTTAAGGGACATTCCTTTTCTCTCAGACACATAAAGGTTAAATGTCTTTCCTATGGAAAGACTAAGAGCCAGTGCTGCAATTAAGGCTTGTTTTAATTGGTCAAAGTTTTTCTCAGCCTCTAATGTCCAGATTTGAAAATGAGTTCTAGCTGATTAATTATCCTCAGTTTCATATACCACTCTATGACATACTATTTTTCAACATGCATGAACCCTCTATCTGTCCTATATTTTCCTTCCTTTACTTCCTTCCGATCCCACACCATTCTGTCCTTTGCATTCTTCCTAACCCAAAGCACACTACCACACCAACTTGAACTTTCTTTACATCTTTACTGTGCTTTTCTGGCTTTTGCCTTTCCATATAACCTGCATTTACTTCGAATAACCCCTAGCAACCTGAATTGCAACAAGACTATATTCCAACATGGATGGTCAGAATCAAATGACTGGCATCTGTGTTAATTCAGTTATTAATTAACTGTGTTAATTCAGTTATTAATATTCACCTGGAGATGGCAGGGGTGATGGTGAACTATGACAGGCACTGTAGCAGATTTCCAGGCTTCTTCAGCAGCCATCATCCCTGAGCTAGGTGTTCTCTCCTCCCTTCAGAAGAAAGTCTCTTTCCAATGGCTCTTTTGTGTCTTCACAGTGGATAAGGTCCTGGAGGTTTAGGGCTCTATGGGGAAGCCAGGTTTCTAGTGCCCCCACAGATTGTACCTATGGCCATAGACATCATCCCCTTAGCAGATCCGTTGTTATGAGGTCTGATGGGCTGTTAGAATTTTGTCACCAAAGGTGGCTGCCAATTGAGATGCCTCTTTTGTCCCTCTGGTTCTGCAGTCTTCCATGTTGGCACTCTATTACTTCTTTAGTTTGACTTGTTGCCTCCATAACAGTTAGCAGGTACACTTGGGAATTCTGGGTTGTATATGCCTATAAGGCAGCTACTAGAGTTCTTGCCTTTGTCTTGTGTTTCTTCTTGATCCTGTTATAAAAGACTGAGGTGGCCACTTTCAGGAGAGTCTCTAAAGTACTATCTGGTACTTTGACCTGTTTCTAAAGCTTCCTCCACCATTCTCCAAAATTGCTATTGTTTTCCCATTTAAGGTTTTCCAATAGCACTGCAGACATGCCTATTAGATTGGGCTCCTCTCCTTCTCTGGCACTATATGGAATGCAAAACTCCTCTCCAAATTTTTCTGCCACTTGCAGAGCTGCTTGTTTCTCAGTGGTCATTAGGGTCTGGCCTAAGAGCAACATAACATCTTTCCAGGAGAGCTTGAATACTTGCATTAAATTCTAGAAAGTATCTATATAATTGTCAGAGTCATTTGAGAACCTTCCAAGATCTTCCTTGGTTTGTTTCAAGTCTCGTAGGAAAAAGGATACCTGTACCTTATTAGGGTCATATTCACTAAGCATCTCTTGTAAGGGCAAAAGTAATGCCAGAGTTCTAGAATGAGAGGTTTTAGAGTGGGGACGGTTTGAGGTACAAGGAGGATCTGAATAAGAAGAGCCAGATGGAGCAGGTGGAGTGGCCTCATGAGATGCCTTCCCCAGTGATACCTTTGGGGTTGGCATTCCCAGTCTATAGGGACCTTCCCTTGAGATGACTGCTAAGAGGGCTGAATTGATTCTACAGCATTGACAAAGGTCCAGATTTTCTTGTACTGCAAAGAAAGTCTGTATATATGGGACCTCGGGCCATTTGCCTTGGTATCTACAGAAACTGTCTAGCTGTACAGTTGATTATGATTGATTCTTCCTTTTGGAGACCAGGTTTCTCCACCCTACAACTTATAATTCAGCCACGCTTGGGTGCAAAATAATTTAAGACACTGTTTAAAGTCTGAGGATCAAAGGAGTCCCAAGTCCTGGGGTGCACTCTTGAGTGCACACTGCAGACAGCAAGATGGCCCATTACCAATCTGAAGGAGAGAGGCAAAAGAAAGGTGTCCCCAAGTTTTCCCTCCTCCAACCAATGTGCATGATAAGTAAGGATTGAAGAAAGGAGACTATCCCCTTATTTTCCTGTCCTTCTCAGCTCATGGCTTCCCCTTGGATGTGAGCATGACCTCCACCCAAGTATAGTGGTAGGGACCTAGTCAGTAGGAATAGTCTCGCTCACCTATGCATTAATACCTGTCCTACACTCTGTCGACTGTGCCTCTGGATTCTTCAAACCTAGCATTCCTCCTTACCAGACTAGGTCTTCAAAAAGGCAATGGAACAATTGGGTTTAAGAACAGGATTCTGATGAAGGGGAAGGGGTTCCTGGGACTACTCATGAGCCCCTGGCCAGGAGGCCCATGGTTTAAACCAGGTTACAACATTCAGATTACTTTTCTAACAAAACCCACAAATATGGAGACATGAAAGTGCTGGTACAGAATCTTTTGATACAGTCCTTGCCATCTTCTGAAAAGCCTAAACAGTCAACCAGGCATTTCAACATAAAGTCTGCACATTCATTTGACATTCATATACCCATAGAGTCCCCAAATATAATTTCACAAGACTTAAATTCCTTATATAAAACAGTTTCTCTTTCTTGTCAATTACAGTGCTTCCCAATATGAAAAAAATGAAACCAAAGCTTCCTACCCTTTTGCCTCATGGACCAATGAATACACCTTGTCCTGAGCAGCTCGTATTCAACAGTAATCTAGCTGGTTGCCAACACCGTCTAGTAACGCCAGCTGTCACCAAGCACCAAGCAGGGACAGTTCCCACAGCAATCCCAAAGAGAAGAAAATGTGATAGGAAAGGTTGAAAAAAGTGTGTTAGGAGAGACTGGAGGCCTTCTGCTCATACCCTGTCAGGCTGTCAAGAATAAGGGCCAGCCTGGAAGCCTTTGGGTAACACCAAGGTGAAGCCTTGGCCAGATGCCCTCAATTGCCCCCAAGTTTCTTCCAATTCTATGCAATGATAGACCTCCAGGGGAAAGAAACTGGATCAGAACAGGGCCAACATTCCCAACACCTGAGAGTGTTGGGAGATTAACCAAGTCCTCTCCAGCAAGCCTGACCTCTGTGTATTGTAGACCAGCAGCCACACTATTTGTTTTTAACTGGCTAGCAGAGTCCTGGTAATTGGTTCTTTAGGCAGAGTAAAAAAAAAAAACCTTGAGGACGAGGATCCTCAGAAATGAAAGTAAAGTGATAGGTTTACTTCAACTCACCCTTCCATCGAGTCCCATATTGGGTGCCAAAACTAATGCAGATTTTTCAGGTCAGCCTGGGCTTCAAGAATGTCAGCTCAATGGGTCAGTCAGCCAAGCCCCAGAGAGGGTAGTCTGGAGGAATTGATAAGCCTAGTCCCTGAAGTGTCACCTCTAATGGACTGGCAAGCCAAGCCCTGAGAATGCTGCGATTCAGTGGGCTGGCAAGCCTAGCCCCCGGGGTGTCTCAGCTTCAGAGTCTCACCTTCTTCTTGCAGCTCTCCTGGTTCAGCTAGCTCTGTTGCTGGCAAACCAGCCTCTGGGGTGCATGGCTCAGCTCTGACAATCTTCTGCAGCTCTTCAGGTCGCACTTCAGGTCGCACTTCTGCGTTCTTCAGGTTGCAGCTCTTCAGGGTCAGATTCTTTTCTCATGCCCAGGAAGAACGTGGGACACAGCCAGCCTGAAAGTGAGAAATCAAGATTTGAGAGGACAGAGAAGCTCCCACAGTGAGAGGAGATGGGAAGGGGTTGCCCATCTCTGGAGTGGAAACCTGGGTGCTTATATAGCCCTAAGTCCAAGCTGATTGGCTAGCACTAGCTGTGAGCTGTAGCTGTTCTGATTGGTCAGTATTAAGTACTAATCAGCAGGAGGTAGGGGCCCAATGATGAGCTGATTGGTTGCTTTTTAGATCCCAGCAGTGAGTACGTAAGCTCTAGCTTGAGATCCTCACAGGGAGCTTGTTTACCAACGCAGTCTGAGAGGCCTGCTGGGAGTTTGCTACATTGTTACCAGAGGACCCATCTCATAAGCACTCATGGAGAATCTGATTCAAGATGTTACAGGTAAAATCTTTTTTTTTTTGCATTGTGTAGGATAAGAATAACAATTAAATCATTTGTTAAATCATATGCTCTCTATTAAGATTTTTTTCATGATATTATGTAATCAAATAAGGTCATAAACCTGGCCAAACTAACTTTCGGGAAATAATACTCTTTAACCCATTGGACTTCCATAAGCAAAGGCTTTTTAATACAAAGTTTTGGGTGGGCTGATTTAGTCCACCTGCATCCTTTATATTTTCTAGATGAATTTTTAAATTACCAAAAATTTTGTATACACTTTAAAATTGTTTCTATTATTTGCAATATATATAGATAGATAGATAGATATCACAAGTTGGTTGTAAGTAAATAAGGATAAGCAGGGCAAGTTGGTTGTAAATAAGGATAAACCGGGCTCGGTGGCTCAGCCTGTAATCCCGCATCTTGGGAGGCTGAGGTGAGTGGATTGCCTGAGCCCCAGGGTTTGAGACCCGCCTGGGCAACTTGGTGAGACCTCATTTCTACAATAAATCAAAAAAATTAGCCGGGCGTGGTAGCGCACGTCTGTAGTTCCAGCTACTTGGAAGTCTGAGAGGGAAGGATCACCTGAGCCCAGCAGGTCGAGGCTGTGGTGGCCGGGAGCGGCCACTGCATTCCAGTCTGGGCGACAGTGAGACTCCAGCTCAAAAAATAAAATAAAATAAAATAAGGATAAACACCCATAAATCTACCACCCAATGAAGAAGCAGAACATAGCAAATAACAACTCTGTTTGCTCCTATCTCTCCTATCCTCTCCTTCTTCCTTTCATACATAATCACTATTCTGAATTTTGAGGTTATTTTCTTTTTTTTGAAAGTTACCATATATTTTACCATAAATCTTAAAATGCTTTTTAGAAGTGACAACTACTAGTATTACTTTGTAAAATAAAACAATTAGATTTGTACCCTGATTTTGTCACACATTATCTCTTTGTCTTTGTACTCTTTTAATCTGAACTTTAAAAAAATCTAAATAAGAAAAGTGTGGGAGTCATTTTTCGTACTTCTAGGGTTTCTGTGAAAATTAAATCAGATATAAAGCATCTAAAATTCACAATACAATTCCTGGTGCTTTCTGGATTTTCGAAAGTATTATTACTATTATCATTATGATATATTGCTGTATTTGTGTAATTGTTGATTATAATTTAATAAATAGTTAGACAATCAGCATAGTTTAATTCAAAGCTTTGGCTTAGTTTTAAGATAATATTTTTTTTCCTGTTAGACATATTGCTATTTTAATGAAAGTATCTCTTCAATGATTATTAAGAAGATAATTTTGAAGCGCATGGTTTTATATCAGCTTTTACAGTGAATACCCGCATAATTCTATGGGCTGTCAAAATAAACAAAATCCCCAAACAGCTGTGACAGAACAGATTCTATTCTTATCCAAACACTCCACATCTTACTCCAGTACCTATATAAAGTGAAACATGTTTGTACTAATATTTTGTGACTTTTCTAAAATTTCAATAATTTACAATCTATTCCAACCTCTCTGTTGCCACTTTCTTCTTGTGAGAAAATTGGAATACAGTCATTTATTCTCCTAAAATTTATTCTCCCATAGCTAATATTTATAGTTTATAAATTAAAGGTATTTCAGATTGAGTTGTATATAATTCATATGCACATAAGCTCAAAATGTAAATTTCAGTTACATAATTAATTAATAGATATGTAACAATATTAAAAAAAAAAAACTTACAAATTTCCTTTGGCATTATGTCCCTGCAGTGTGTTACTACATATGTTATATGGAAGAGAGAAATTGTATGTTGACAGTTTGCTGTTCTCCTCAGGTTGTTGCTTAGCAGTGCATATGCCATCATTTCTTCTATTCTTTTTTTTACCACATGCATGATTTTAAAAGATGCAGTGCTTCTAATGGCTTTGAAGAAATTATTTTCCAGAATTTTACTATACATATTAGTATGTTACTCAACAGGTACTTCTCACATATTCTTGCTAAAATAGGAGATACTATTTCTTCTATTATTTTAATCCACCCCTTTGCTTTTTTAATGAAAAGAAAATCTAAGGAAATACATAACTGTTTTAAAGATAAAATATATTTTCAAATTAATACAAAAACAAACATGAACAAAATAAAGATGATGTCCTAATGCTATTATAATAAGGCCCTAAATAATATTAGCTCTGTTGTATATTATAAAAATATTCTGAAATAAAATATTTGGGGCAGGGGAATTGTTTGAATCTAAAAGCAATGGAAAAACTTCCAAATAAGAATGTCAATGGATTGTCAATGTAAAATATTACAATTTCTAAATGCAAAAAAAATTAAAAGTCAAATAATTATAGGTCAAAATATTAAAATATATTAAACTGTATTTATACCATTAAGTTTAAATGCCTCAGACAAAAGAAAAATACTTTTCATGATAATAGATAAATGAGCACACCATGAGTTGACAATTCATAAAAGAAGAGAATAATTATAACATTAGATATAAATATGCAAACCTATCTGAATATAAAACAGTTGATTTTAAAAAGTTAACAATTTTTTTTTACTTAAAAAAAATTTATTCTAAAGATGTGGGGAGTAACTCAGGGTTAGGTATACAATTGTTCATTATCCAGGTACCCTTGTTGATGAGGTGTGTTCCCTTCCTCTAGCAGATTCCCACTACTGTCAATCCTGCCCCCCCCACCCCACCACCTAGCAGTTTCCCACTACTGCCAATTCTTTACCTTTTTAAAAAAAAATTATTTTAAATATGTGGGGCACAATTCAGAGTTAAGTATACAAATGTTCATTATTCAGGTACCCTTGTTGATGAAGTGTGCCCCCAATCCCCTGGCAGAATCCCATTACTGCCAATCCCACCTCCCCTTACCCCCCTGGCAATTTTTCACTACTGACAATCCTTTACTTATAGTATTAAGATAATTGTTCAAGGTCCCCTCATGAGTGAGAATATGTAATACTCAGTTCTTTGTTTCTGTGATAGATTACTCAGTATTATAGACCATAAGTCCATCCATGTTGCAGTGAATTTCATAATTCTGCCCCTCTTTATGACTGCATAATATTCCATTGTGTATGTGTACCACATTTTTTTAATCTAGTTCTCTTTCTTTGGGCAGTACAGTTGGTTCCACATTTTTTGCTATTGTGAACAATGCTGAAATAAACATCTGTGTGGAGGTATCTTTTACATAGAGTGATTTCAGTTCCTCTGTGTATATTTCCAGTAGGGGGATTGTGGGGTTGCATGGAAGCCCGGCTTTGTGACCTTTTAAGAATCACCACACTGCTTTTCACAGAGATTGTACCAGTTTACACTCCCACCAACAATGTAAAAGTGCTTCCTTTTCTTTGCATCCTCTCCAGCATATGTTGTTCTTTGAGTTATTGATAATGGCCATCCTGACTGGTGTTAGGTGGTATCTCTGTGTGGTTTTAATTTGCAATTCTTTGATGACTAGTGAGGTTGAGCATTTTTTCAGGTATCTGTTGGCTGCACATTTGTCTTCTTTTGAGAAGTGTCTATTCATATCTTTTGCCCACTTTGTAATCTTTTGCCCACTTTTTTTCTTTTTGGCACATTTAAACTTCTTGTAGATGCTAGATGTTAGACCTTTGTCAGATATATAGTTGGCAAATATTTTTTTTTCCCCAGTCCCTGGACTGTCTCTCTGTTCTCTTGATGTTTTCTTTGGCTTTGCAGAAGCTTGTCAGTTTGATGAGGTCCCACTTGTCTATCTTATCTCTTACGGCATAGGCCCTTGGGGGTTTGATCAGGAATTGGTTGCCAGGTTCGATATCCAAAAGGGTGACTCCATCATATTCTAAGGTTCTTATAGCTTGAGGTTTTAGGTTTAGGTCTTTGTTCTCTTTAGAGTTGACTTTTATTTATAGTGATAGGTAGGGGTTTTGTTTTAATCCTCTGCATGTGGTCAGCCAGGTTTCCCATAATCCTTTACTGACTAGGTTCTCCTATCCCCAGTAGTTGGTGGTGGAGGCTTTGTTGAAGATGAGTTGGTTGAGAAATTGAGATTTTTCTCCTGGAATCTGTATCCTGTACCATTGGTCTATATGCCTGTTCTTGTACCAATACCAGGCTGTTTTGATTATTGTAGTTTTATAACAAAGTTTAAAGTCTGAGACTATGATACCTTCTGCTTTTTTTTTTTTTTGCTGAGGATTGTTTTGGTTATTCATGGTCATATGTTTCCATATGAATTCCTGAATTGTCATTTCCAGGTCTAAGAAAAATGGTGCTGGTAATTTAATGGATATTGTGTTAAATCTGTAGATTGCCTTGTGTAGAATGGACATCTTTACAGTGTTGATTCTTCCGATCTATAAGCATGGGATATTTTCCCATTTGTTTGTTTCATTTTTTATTTCTTTGAGCAGTGTTTTACAGTTTTTGTTGTAATGATCTTTCATGTCTCTGGTTAGGAAGATTCCAACATTTCTTTTTGTGTGTGTGTGATTATTGTGAATGGGATTGCACTTTTTATTTGGGCTTATGTTTGTATATTGTTGGTATACAGAAATGTGACAGTCTTTTGAAAATTTATTTTATACCCTGAGACTTTGCCAAAGTCCTTTATCAGTGCAAAGAGGTTTTTGACAGATTCTCTTGGGTTTTTGAGGTATAGAATCATGTAATCTGCAAAGGGGGGTAAATTTACTTCCTCTTTTCCTATTTGGATACCCTGATTTCCTTCGCTTGTTTGATTGCTCTAGCTAGGACTTCCAAAACTATGTAGAAAAGGAAGGGTGACAGTGAGCATCCTAGTCTTATTCTGAGGAAATGGCTCCAATTTCTGTCTGTTTAACAATATATTGGCTGTGGGCTTCTTGTAGATGGCTCTTACTATTTTGAGGTATGTTCCATCTATTTCTAGATGTTCGAGGGTTTTTATCAAGAAATGGTGCTGGCCGTACTTGGTGGCTCGGCCTGTAATTCCAGCACTTTGGGAAACCGAGGTGAGCTGATTGCCTGAGCCTGTGGTTTTGAGACCAGCCCGTTGAACTTGGCGAGACCTCTCTCTACAATAAACAAAACTTAGCAGGGCACGGTAGTGCATACCTGTATTTCCGGTAACTTGGAAGGCTGTGGCGGAAGGATCACCGGAGCCCAGCAGGTTTATGCTGGGGTGGCTGTGAGCATGCCACTGAACTCCAACCTGGGCGACGGAGTGAGACTCCAACTTAAAAAAAAAAAAAAAAAAAGAAGGGGAGCTGGAGTTTATCAAAAGCTTTTTTTTCGTGTCTAACAATATAATCATGTGGCTTTTATTTTTACGTCTGTTGGTGTATTTAATTATGTTTGTGGTCTTGTGAATGTTGAACCAGCCCTGCATCCCAGGGATGAAGCCTACTTGTTCGTGGTGGATGATTTTTTAGATGTGTTGTTGGATCCAGTTTGCTGGGATCTTGTTTAGAATAATAAAATTCTGTTTTAAAAAAATTTTTTTTTTTTGAGTCGGAGTCTCACTCTGTCATCCAGACTGGAGTGCAGTGGCCGTTCCCGGCCACCGCAGCCTCGACCTGCTGGGCTCCGCTGATCCTTCCGCCTGAGCCTTCCAAGTAGCTGGAACTACAGGCGCGTGCTACCACGCCCGGCTAATTTTTTGATTTATTGTAGAGATGAGGTCTCGCCAAGTTGCCCAGGTGGGTCTCGATATTATAGATATGTGGGGTACAAGTCAGGATTAGCTACACAAGCAGGCTGTGTGCAGGTGAAGTTTGGTCCTCCAACCGGCCCTCACTTACCCTGTTTAGGATCAGTACTCTTTGTGATGCTGTGTACTCCCTCTTTCCCTTTCTTCCTCCCCTGGCAGTGTCCATCGACTTCTGATCCCACCATTGTGCTAATGTGAACATTCTGTTGTTAATAGAAAAAAATGAAACAAAAATCTAGGCAGACACAAACTAGAGACAGTGGAAACAGGTCCAGACACCTAACTTTTTTTTTTTTTTTGAGTTGGATTCTCACTCTGTCACCCAGACTGGAGTGCAGTGGCATGCTCCTGGCCGCTGCAGCCTTGCCCTGCTGGGCTCTGGCGATCCTTCTGCCTCAACCTTCCAAGTAGCCAGACTCTTAACTTTAAAATAAATAACTTCGCTGGGCATGGTGGCTCAGACCTGTAATCCTAGCACTTTGGGAGACTGAGGCAGGAGACTCATTTGATACCAGGAGTTCGAGACAAGTCTGGGCAACATAGTGAGACCTCATTTCTATAAAAAAATTAAAAAATTAGGGTTCAGAAATTGCTCATTGGGTACAATGTTCATCCTCTGGGGAATAGCCATCTGAGACCCAATCCCTGCCACTACACAATATGTCCATGTAATAAACATGCACATGTACCCCTGGATCTAAAATAAAAATGGGAAAAAAGATGTAAAAAAATTAGCCAGCATGGTGGATCATGCTTGTAGTCCCAGCTCCTGGAGAGATGGATGGGGGAGAATCACTAGAGCCCAGGAGGTAGAGGCTGCAGTTGAGCTAAGAGCGAGCCACTGCATTCCAGCCTGGGCAACAGAGTGAGACCCTGTCTCAAAGAAAAAAAAAATAAGCTTAACATATTTAAGGAGATTAAAGACAAGATTGAGAATTTCAGTGTACTATTTTGGAAACTACGAAAAACTAAGTGAAAACTCAAGAAGAGAAAATTCAATGGCTGAAGTAAGATATTTTTCTTTCTTTTTTGGGGTACTGTTCTGATGGACTTTAAGGAGTAATTTATTTTTTATTTTTTTGAGATTTTTCTCATTTTATTATTATTATTTCTTTTTCTTTTAAAGATGTGGAGGTAGAATTCAGGATTAGGTACATAAGTGGTCATCTTACAAATAAAGTTTGGGCCTCCCATTGATCCACACTTTGACTGATTTGGGATCAGGTACTCTTATTGATGTTATGTATCTGCCCCCTCCTCTGGCAGTGTCTCACCATGGCCAATCCCTTCCTCGTAGTATTATGATAAATGTTCAGGATTCACTTATAAATGAGAACATGTGGCACTCAGTTCTTTGTTTCTGTGATGGATCACTAAGTATTATAGACACTAAATCCATCCAACTTGCTGCGACGTCCATAATTTTGTCCTTCTTTATGGCTGTGATGTTCCATTGTGTATATATACATTTTAAAAATCCAGTCCACTTTTGATGGGCAGCACAGTTGGTTCCATGTTTTTCGTTATTGTGAACAGTGCTGCAATAAACATGTGTGCGCAGGTATTTTTTTGTAGAATGATTTGAGTTCCTCTGGGTATATTCCCAGAAGGGGGATTATTGGGTCATAGAGAAGGTAGATTTTTAGATCTTTTAGAAATCGCCACACTGTTTGCCAAGAGGTTGTGCCTTGTTTATCTTTTCAAAGAACCAGCTTTTTGTTTTGTTGATTTTTCCTATGATAGAGTATACTGTATTTAGATTTTTGTTTTGGTGATCTGGATTCTTCTGCTGAAGCTAGGGTTTTGGTGATCTTGCCTTTCCAGCTCCCTTAGGTGATTTGTTAGGCTATTAACTTATGCTCTTTATATTTTCCTGATGTATGTGCACAGAGTTATAAATTCTCCTCTAAGCACTGATTTCATGGCATCTCAGAGGTTTTGGTGAGATGTGTCTTTGTTTTCATTTGTTTCCAAGAATATTTTAATTTTTCTTTTGATTTCTGTGTTGACCCAGGAGTTGTTCAGCATCATGCTGTTTAGTGTCCATTTCTTTGTGTGTTTTGGGGAGAGCTTGTTGGTGGCAATATTTACTTTTATTCCACTGTGGTCTGAGAAGGTACATGGCAGTATTTCAATTTTATGAAATTTGTTTATGCTTGAGGCTGTAGTTGATCTTGGGAGTATGTTTCATGTGGTGATAAGTAGAATGTATATTCTGTGGTTGTTGGGTGGAGTGTTCTGTAGTTATCTATTAAGTCCATTTGGTCAAGGGTCAAGCTGAGGTTCTGGATCTCCTTGTTGATTTTTTCCCTCAATGAGCTATCTAGGGTTGTTAGTGGGGTATGTAAGTCTCCAGGTATGATAGTGTTAGAGACAATATCTTTTTTAGTTTATTTAGTAGTTACTTTATAAAACCTGGTACCTGTGTTAGGTGCGAATATGTTTAGGATGGATAGCTCTTGTTGATGGATTGAACCTTTTATCATTATATAATGTCCTTCTGTATCTTTTTAAAGTTTTGATAGCTTGAAGGTTGTTTTGTCTGATATTAAAATCACGACTCCTGCCGGGCTCGGTGGCTCAGCCTGTAATCCCGCACCTTTGGGAGGCTGAGGTGAGTGGATTGCCTGAGCCTGCGGGTTCGAGACCTGCCTGGGCAAGCAAGACCTCATCTCTACAATAAATCAAAAAATCAGTCGGGCGTGGTAGTGCGCGCCTGTAGTTCCAGCTACTTGGAAGGCTGAGGTGGAAGGATCGCTGGAGCCCAGCAGGTCGAGGCTGCGGTGGCCAGGAGCGGCTACTGCACTCCAGTCTGGGCGACAGAGTGAGATTCCAACTCAAAAAAAAAAAAAAAAAATCACGACTCCTTCCTTTTTTGTTTTCTGTGTACCTGAAAGTTTCTTTTCATTCTCTAACTTTAAGTCTGTATATGCCCTTTGTTGTGAGATATATTTCCTGGAGACAGCATATTGTTGGGTCATGTTTTTTTTAAAATCCAGTTTGCCATTCTATGTATCTTCAGTGGTGCATTCAGTCCATTGACATTCAGGCTGATTATTGAAATGTGAGAGTTTATTCTTGTCATGAGGTTATTATAAGGCTGTTTTGTTTTCTTTTTAACTTTTGTGTTGATATATGTGTGTGTTATCAATTTTTCAGGTGTGTTATATGCTCTGCTGGCACTGTGTTTTCCTGTACTTTTGCGAAGTGCATGGTCATTCTTTTTTTTTTTCCTTCTGTGTTTAATACCTCTTTGAGCATCTCTTGTAGAAGTGGTCTGGCTGCAGCATAATCTCTCTCTCTCTTTTTTGTAGTTTTTAATTTAATTTTAATTTTTTTTTGAGTTGAGGTCTCACTTTGTCACCCAGGTTGGAGTCCCTAGTGGCATGATCACAGCTCACCACAGCCGTGACCTCCTGGATTCCGGCAATCCTTCTGCCTCAGCCTCCCGAATAGCTGGGACTACAGGTGCATGCTATCCCGTCTGGCTCATGTTTTAAATTTTTTGTAGAGGTGATGGCTCTCTGTGTTGCCTAGGCTGGTCTCGAACTCTTGGGCTCAGGTGATCCTCCCACCTTGGCCTCCCAAAGTGCTGGGATAACAGGTATGAACCACTGCTCCCAGCCATGTAGTTTTTGTTGTTGTTTGTTTGCTTTTTAAACTTACCTCCTGGTTAATAGGTAACACTAAGCTTCATTCAGCAGTTGTCAAACAAACTCCATGATGTTTTCTCTTTCATATTGTGGTTAATTAAGGAAGAGAAGCTTGGTTGCAAAAGGGATTGAAAAGGTGATGGGAACAATAGAAGCAGGAGAAGAAAAAAGCAGGGAGGACAGAGATGTATAAAATGGGATGAAGGGATTAGTATAGGCAGTTGACAAATGTATTTTGTCTCATCCTCCAAAATGTCCCAGAAGGTAAATTGACTGCTTCATTTTGAAAAGCTAATAATAGCTATGCTGTGCTCAACACTTTACATACTCCACCTGTTTTAATCTAACAACACAGTTTTATGATTAGATTTTGTTGTTGGTCTCAGTTTACTGTTGAGGAAATCGAAACTCAGAGAAAGTAGAAAACTTGCACAAGGCCTCATTAGTAAATGACAGATCTCTGATACTATAGCAGAGCCTGAGCTGATTGGTTTCAAAGCACGTTTCCTCATTTCATTTAGGATAGTCAAAGCAACTCTTTGAGGCAAAATTATTTCCTAGACTTGCAGCTGCATCACTAAGGAGCAGATGAGATAGGGTCACAGTCACAGACAGAATCTGAAAGATTGCTCGGTGCCAGAAAGAGAGTTCTCACTCCCTGTGACTTCACTTTTCATCCTTTCTCCTTTTTAGACACCGCGATCACAGTGGAGAATATTGGAAGTGAATTAGTTAATTGAAGTGAAATAGTTAATTGTGCCACTCAACTGAAGCACAATATGCTGAAAAACAAAGTGAAGAGATCTTTAACAGAGTCTTTAGAAAGTATTTTGTCCCAGTTAAGTAGCATAATTTCTCCTGCTGTTAAGTGCAGCATAATCTCTTAAGGATTGGATATCTGGGAAGGATTTTAATTCTCCATTACTGATGAAGCTGAGCCTGTCTGAGTAGGAAATTCTTGGTTGAAATTGTTTATCTTTGCAAAGTTTGAAAATTGGACTGCAATCCCTTCTAGTTTGTAGTATTTCTGCCAGTAAGTCTGCTGTTATTCTGATTGGTCTTCCCCGGTAGGTAGTCTGGCCTTTCTCTCTTGCTGCCTTTAGAATTTTTTTTTTATACCTACATTGTGCAGGTGAATTACTATGTGTCTAGGGGTTGATCTTCTCCTTTGATGTCTTGTGGAGGTTCTCTGAATCTCTTGTATTTGGGTGGTCACACCTCTGGTAAGATGGGGAAAGTTTTCTTGGTAACCTCCTGGAATACTTGTTTCAAGTTGTTCTCCATTTCCCTTTCTGCTTCTGGGATACTGATCAGGCATAAGTTTGGCTTCTTGATTTAATCACACATCTCTTGGAGGCTTTGGTCTTTCTGAGATTTCTATGTTTTTAACAGATTGGGTTAATTCAATGTTTTGGTTTTTAAGCTTTGAAATTCTTTCTTCTGCTTGGTTAATTCTGCTTTCCCTGCTTGCCATCTTGTTATTAATTTCCTGGATAAAGTTTTTTTATGGCCAAAATCTCTGTTACAAGTTCTTTCAGTGTTGCATCTTGTCTTTTTTGTATCTTATTCACTCTTCTCATCCATTCCATAATCCCTGCTGTATTTTGGGGCCAATCGTTGGTGATTTCCATTGTTTGGGCTCTGAGGTCTAATTTTTCAGGTATTGCCTCTTTGATACATTGGGAACTACCTGTGTTCTTCCATTGATTTTTTCCTCATTTGTGACAGATCTCTTTCTTTTCTGTTTAATTTCATTGTTCAGTGATAGTGAGGGACTTTCACTTCTGTTGTTCACTCAGCTCTCTATCCTTCTCTGATCTGGGCCTCCAAATTTTTTCTATTTTGAAACAGGGCTGGGGTGGGAAGCTCTGCTGTCTCTTGTAGTTTTGAGAGTCAAATAAAGTGGAGGGTGGGAAGCTAGAATTCAGAAACTACTTTCACATCTCAATGTTCACTGACTAGGATATGGGTTCCCCAAGACCATCCTCTATGATGATGCAGTGTGTACTTGTGTACCCCCACTGATCTCTTGGGAGAGTCTTCCTCATACTTTTCTGGTCACACCCTTTGTCTCATGACTGGTTCAGGGTAGAGGTGTGGCACCTGAGACTCTGCACTTACCCTGTCCCTCTGAAGTTTGTGCTTTCAGGAGATTCCTGCTGGGCCACAATCAACCCCAGAGTAGTTAGTTAACCTGCCAGTCACAGGGAGCGGGTCTGTTGCTCCATGGTGAGCATGCCAGAGCCCTTCCCTGCTCAGTTTTCGAGATGGTGGTGGGATGCCTATTTCATCTTCTCTAGTGGGACTCTGCCCCTGGCTCCCTCACTGTGCTCCTTCTGTGGCCCTCACTGCCATTGTCCAGTCTGGTGCTGTGGTGGTGAGGCAGAGCCTGGCACCAGCAGTTGCTCCTGGCAACTTCTTTCCAGGAAGGATTTTGTTGATTTTAGAAAATGGTGCTCAGCTTCTGTGCCCCAGGATTCACTAAGATCCAAGCAGAGCAACTGTGACACCAGCTACTTCACCAGGAAAGCCCTGGCCACTTGCTCCTGAGTCCCCACTCAGTCAGCCACTCACACGCCTACTTACACACAAATTTGTCCATACATTCATTCACTCACACAGGGACTCGCACAGTTGGACCAATTCTGCTGCCATCTTCCTCACTCTGAAGCTGAGATCTTAGAGGATAAGTTTAAAGAGATTGGCCAAAGTGAAGAGTATATTGTGACTTATAGGATAAGTAATAAGAAAATATGTACAGTGAAGCACAGAAAGAATAATGGAAAAAAAAACCCAGAGGAGAGTATGAGATACAGAATAGACAGGGAAGGATAAATACTTGTATGTGGAGTTCCAAAGAAGAGAGGGAGCATGAGATAATATATGAAAAAATAGGGCAATATATAAGATAATGGATGAAAAGTTTCCAAACTGAAAAAAGACGTCAACTATAAATGCTAAAAATCTTATAAATAAATCCCAATTATGGTAAATAAGAAGAAAATCATATTTTGTCATATAATAATAAAAGTACAGAAAATCAAAAGAAAGAAAATACTAAAAGCAGCAAGAAAAGAGAGACAAATTAACTCTAGAGAAAGCACAATTAGACTAACAACTGACTTCTCAAGAGAAACATTAGACAAACAAGAAGACAGAAGACAATGTGGAATATCTTCAAAGTACTGAATAAAGAATAACTCTCCCTTTAGGAGTCTATGTCCAATAATAAATATTTTAAGAATGAAGTTAAAATCCAAAGGCCTGGGCCCACATTTCCTTTCCTTCTGTTTAAGAGAATATTCTTGAATTCTTAGGAATGGAAGAATAAAGTGTATTGACCTCTCTTTGAAAAAAAAAAAGAATTAAGTTAAAACTAAAACATCACTGGAAGACTTGCACTAAAGGAAAATGTAAAAGGAGACCTTGAAGGAGAAAGTAAGTGCTCACAGATGGAAGTTCTTATTTTCTTCTGACCTTTCTTTTGGGTCACAAAAACTTCCTCAGCTTCGTTTAATTTGTGTCAGATTTATCTGTTGAAATCTTAGCTTCAACTATCAAACTTCTCAATTCTAGATTCGGAAAAGTTGAGCAAAAAAAGAAAAAGGTGAGTATGTGAGTAAATTTAAATTTTCATTGATGGAATAATAATGATGACATATAATAATTACTATGTCTTTAATTTGTATAGTAATTAAATACATTAGCAAGATGATCCAAAGATAAGCTGTGTGTCACTTAATTTCAATGGAAATTCCCCGAGGAATAATCTAGTAACCATTTTTAGCTAATGAGTCCCGAGAGTTTTCTTCAGACTGAGCTTTCTTGCAATCAGGATGAACTTAGCTACCCTGTGGACCTTGAGGTCATTCTTGCCAAGCCGTTGGCCACCTTAACCTTGCAGCCCTTCTGAATGGTTAGATCTGAACCCCCTTTGTGATTTAAGCATCATATTAGCAGTCATGGAGAAATAATTGTGTAATTATGCTAGAGGAAGTGTGAAAGAAGTTGCTGTAATTTTTTTTTGAGTCGAGGGTCTAACTTTGTTGCCCAAGCTGCAGTGGTATGATCAAGATTCACCACAGCTTTGACCTCCTGGGCTCAGGTGAACCTTCTGCCTCAGTCTCCTGAATAGCTGGAAAGCCCTAACTGGTGAGTGATGGCAATAGGTAAAAGTAGTTTAGAGTTGTGGCAGTTCATTTTAGTAGCCGTTAAGCAAATTGGTCTTAATGTTACAGCAGACAGTTTCGGCATGTGGGCTTGCAGAGAATTAAATTTTTGGAGCAATGTTATGTGTTCTGGGTCTTTTTTTCCCCTTGACCTCCTCACTCTGATTTAGTTGGGTATAACAAGAATGACCCAATTCATATAATCAACTTACACATATACTTTCCAATGTATAAACTATGTTTCTATTTAATCATGTAAAATTCTCTGAAGTTACTTATTCAAATATTTATTCTCTATCATTTATCATTCATTGCTCTTCTGTTGAAATTTTGGGGGGTTCTCATTAAGGCACTACAGTATATGCAATTTTTCAACCTTTTTTTATTTTGAATTTTTTATTTTAAAAATGTGGGGTATAATTCAGGGTTAGGTATACAAATGTTCATAATGCAAGTACCCTTGCTGATAAGATCTGGCCCCCCACTCCCCTGGCAGTTTCCTACTACTGCCAATCCTTTTCTGATAGCATTACAATAATCATTCAAGGTACGCTTAGTGAGAAATAAGTTCATGATTTTGTTTTTCTTTATGGCTGCGTAACATGCCATCATGTATATGTATCACATTTTTTTTTATCCAGTCCTCTTTTGTTGGGCAGCATGGTTGGTTCCATATTCTTGCTATTGTGAACAATGCTGTGATAAAACATACGTGTGCAGGTATCTTTTTTATAGAGGGATTTGAGTTCTTCCAGGTATATTCCCAGTAGGGAGATTGTGAGGTCATATGGAAGGTCAATTTTTAGATTTTTTAGGAATTGCCACACTGTTTTCCACAGAGGCTATACTAGTTTACACTCCCACCAACAATGTAGAAGTGTTCCCTTTTCACCACATCCTCTCCGGCATCTGTTGTTTTTTGAGCTATTGATGATGACCAACCTGACTGGGGTTAGGTGGTATTTCTGTGTAGTTTTAATTTGCATTTGATAACTAGTGAGGCTGAGCATTTTTTCATGTATCTGTTGGCTGCTCATATGACTTCTTTTGAGAACTGTCTATTCATATCTATTGCCCACTTTATAACGGGGTTGTTTGTTTTTTTCTTTTCGGCATGTTCGAGTTCCTTGGAGATCCTTGATGTTAGGCCTTTGTCAGACATATAGTTGGCAAATATGTTTTCCCAGTCTGTGGGCTGTCTCCCCACTCTCTTGATGGTTTCTTTGGGTTTGCAGAAACTTGTCAGTTTGATGAGATCCCACTTATCTATCTTATCTCTTATGGCATGGGCACTTGGGGTTTTGATCAGGAATTGGTTACCAGTTCCAATTTCCATAAGGCTGTCTCCTGCATTTTCTAAGGTTCTTATAGTTTGAGGTTTCACGTTTAAGTCTTTGATCCATTTAGAGTTGATTTTTGTGTATGGTGATAGGTAGGGGTATTGTTTTAATCTTCTACATGTGATCAGCCAGTTTTCCCAGCATCATTTACTGAATAGGTTCTCCTCTCCTCAGTGACTGATGGTGGAGGCTTGTTGAAGATGAGCTGGTTGAAGAATTGATGTTTTGCTTTCTGTTCCATTGGTCTATTTGCTTGTTATGTATACCACGTTGTTTTGATTATTATAGCCTTATAATAAAGTTCAGAGACTGGGAGTGTGGTATCTCTAATTTTGGTATTTTTTTTGAGGATTGTTTTGGCTATTCGTGGTTGTTTATTTTTCTGTATGAATTGCTGTTTTGTCATTTCCAGGTCTGAGAAGAATGATGCTGATAATTTAATGGGTATTGCATTAAATCTGTAGATTGCCGGTAGGATGGACATCTTAAAAATGCTGATTCTTCCAAATCATGAACATGGAATATTTTTCCATTTGTTTGGGTCACCTTTGATTTCTCTGAGCAGTGTTTTGTAGTTTTTGTTGTAAATGTCTTTCACTTCTCTTCTTAGGAGGTATTCCATTTTTTGGCTATTATGAATGGGGTTGTGCTTTTTATTTGAGTTTCTGTTTATTATTGGTGTATAGGAATATAATTGTCTTTTGTACATTTATTTTATACTCTGAGACTTTGCCAAAGTCTTTTAGCAGTGCAATAGGTTTTTCACAGATTCTCTTGGATTTTCGTGGTATAGAGTCATGTCATCTGCAAAGAGGAATAACTTAGCTTCCTCTTTCCTATTTGGATACCCCTGATTTCCTTCTCTTGCCTGATCGCTCTAGCTAGGACTTCCAAATCTATGTTGAACAGTAAGGGTGAGAGTGGGCATCTGTATCTTGTTCCAGTTTTTGGAGGAAATGGTTCCAATTTCTGTCTGTTTAGCAGTATGTTGGCTGTGGGCTTCTCGTAGATGGCT
>CAUYQG010073970.1:0-10729 GCA_963574415.1 Tarsius wallacei
GAGCCCTGACACACACACACACACACACACACACACACACACACACATACACACACACACGGGAAATGCTTGAAGCACGTCCACATTTAGAGCCTTTTTTCAGGTGCGTCCACACACATGCACACACCCAGCACTGCCCCCATAATTTCTCTCCTGACTGCAGTTCTGGCCCCATAACTAGGACCTGCCACGTAACTGGAAGGGCTCACAGCAAAATGAACCCGTGGGACTGCTCGTCAGTAAGTCTCAGAACTTCAGGGTGGTGACAGCAGAGCACTCACCCACTGAGCTCAGGCCATTAGGGCTGTGTGCAACTGCACAGGTCACCTGCCTGGGAGGTTCGCCCTGCCCACCATCCCTGAGTCCCCATCATCCTCCCCCATGGCAAGTGAGACCCAGGCAAGTGGATCTGGAGGGGTGAACAGGGCGAGACTGCTGTGGGTGGGAGGGGGCACACTCTGGGAACATGGGAACATGGGGTTCCAGGGCCCTGTCCTCATCACCTGCTCCCACTCACTATGAAGTAGCTCATGGCGACACTGGATTCTAGGTGTCGGGGCTTGCTGGGGAGGAGCAGGTGTGAGAAAACCTTAGCCTCGGGGACCCCAGATCCCCCTACCCCGCGGTGACTTCACAGAGTCAGTCACCTTCTCCTCCCTGTCCTCCTGGCACAAGGGCCAGCAGGTTTGTGCTCCAGGAGGGGGCGTGGCTGGGCTTAGAGCAAAGCAGGGAGGAGAGGTAGTGGGTGGAGCCTCCCCTGGGGCAGGAGGCCAGGCTGATGGGTGAGAGCAAGAGAAAGTGAAAGAGACAGAGACAGAAGAGAGGGACAGAGACAGACAAGAGACAGGCAGACAGGAGAGAGACAAGAACAGGAGACAGACAAACATAGAGCCCATAGGACAGAGGCAGAGGTCTAAGGGTTCTGGGAGGGGTGAGAACCCATCCCTGGCGCAGACCCCTTAGTTCTCTGAACTGGTGTGGGACCCTCTGAGCCCAGGAAGGGGCTGCTCCCCCAACCCCTGCAGCCTGAGAAGGGGAGGGACAGAGGGAAGGCCAGACTTAGAGGGCAGCCTGGGGGAACTCCCAGGGCTCAGGAGAGTGGAGTCAGTAAGGTGGGGGTGGGCTTGCTGAGGAATCTGACAAGGTCCTTGCAGGGAAGTGTGCTCAGCTCCAGAAGAAGGCAGGACCTGCAAGACCCAGGAGGGAGCCATGGAGATCAAGGGTCTATGCAGGCGCCAGAGATAGCTGGCAGTGATGGGATCTGCCTTCAAGACAGGATGGGGCTTGCTGACCACGAAGGTGGCCATGGAGCCCTGGGCCCAGTAGTCCTGGGCACCCCATGGGCCTCTTCCCCCACCTAGCTCAGCCTCCCTCTCCTCCTCCTGCCCCAGCCTCCCAGCTCAGCACTCTTTCCTAGGGCCTGCTGGAGAGGAACAAGTATGAGAGAAGTGTCTTGGAGATGCTCCTTCCTTACAACCTGCTGCCACCGTCCTTAGCCTTAGAGACCCCAGATCCTCTCTACCCTGTGATGACTCTGTGGAGTCAGCCACCTTCTCCTTTCTGTCCTCCCGGCACAAGGGCCAGCTGGTTTGTGCTCCAAAGGGGGTGTGGCAGGTTTTAGAGCAGAGCAGGGAGAAGGGGTGAGGAGGGTGGAGACTCCCGTGGCGCAGGAGGCCAGGCTGATGGGTAAGAGAAAGAGAAAGCAAAAGAGAGAGAAACAGAAGAGAGGGGTGGAGACAAATAAGAGACAGGCAGACAGGAGAGAGACAAAGACAGAGGAGACAGACAGACAGATAGCACCCACAGGAAAGAGGCAGAGGCCTCAAGGCCCTGGGAGGGATGAGGACCTGTCCCTGGCCTGGGCCCCTTGGCTCTCTGAGCTGGGGTGGGATCCTCTGAGCCCAGGAAGGGGTTGCTCTCCCAACCCCAGTAGCCCGAGAGGGGGAGGGACAGAGGGAAGACCCGACTTGGAGGGCAGCCTGGAGGAACTCTCAGGGCTCAGGAGAGTGGAGTCAGCAAGGTGGGGGTGGGCGTGCAGAGGAATCTGACCAGATCCTTGAAGGAAGGTATGCTGGACTCCAGGAGGAAGCAGGACATACAAGAGCCAGGAGAGGGCCATCGAGGTCAGGGGCCTGTGCTGGTGGTAGGGGTGGCTGGCAGTGATGGGGGTCTGCCTTCAAGACAGGATGGGGCCAGGCATTCTGCTGACCAGGCTCTCCTGACTTCTCCTGACCCTGAAGGTGGCACTGGGCCCAGCACTGGCCCAGCGAGTCCGGCACCCCATGGGCTTCTCCCAGCCCCAGAGTCTGATCCACCCTGACTTGGCCTCCCACCTCCTCCTCATGCCCCGGTATCCCAGCCCAGCACTCTTTCCTAGGGCTACAAGGTAAATGAGGTGTTTCAGGGTCTATCTACTCATCACCCAAGAATTAGGGCCACCAACGAGTGCTGAGAAAGCAATGGCCAGTCTGAGGGAGGGTTCGGTCCACCATCATTCCGCAAACGTTTAACTCATGGGAGCCGACTGTTCTCCAAGGGGAAGCTGTGGAAACTCCAGGGTGCATGCCCGGAGCGGGTGTCTAGGGAGAGGAGGGCGTCAGGCTGAAGGGGAGGCAGTTCTGGGCCCAGGATGCGGTTGGACTGTGTGACCTTGGGCTGGGTGACCGGAAACTAGGTTGTGGGGCCTGGAGTGTGGAGATCAACCATGTGGCCGCTGATGTCACACCAGATGTGGGACATGGGTCCTAAGGTGTGGTCTCTGGGCTGGGTCTGTGTCCCCACCAATGTGACGGTGACTGTAGGGGGATGTTGTGGGAAGTAGGACAGTTTTATAAGCTGCAGGAACCTCAGAGCAAAAGGTGGGGGAGGGGCTGGAGTTCAGTTTCCCTGTCAGGTCTGTCCTCTAACCTTCCACAAGGACAGCAGCGACTGTGGCCAGGCAAGCTAAGGGTGGGAGAGAGACCACGGATTTCATTTCTAGAAACAGTGTCTATTCCTGGAAAAGCAGAGTCCTCCTGGGAGCTCAAGCAGCCTCAGGGCGGCGACCTGGGACCCTCCTGCTGCTCCTCCCGCTGAGGGGGGACATCCCAGGTGGAACAGCTCCCTACACAGAACACAGAAAGGGGCTGGAGTCTCCCATCGCTGGACCAGTTGAGGGGTTGTGAGGCGTGACTGAGGCCCCTAGTCTGTTCCCAGGGTGAGGATTCGTAAGCAGACATAGAGGATGATTCCCCGCAAAGGGACATACCTGGCCGGGACTCATGCTGGGATTGGTCTCTGTGGACACCTGTGGTCCCAGGTGCCACCTCTGGGCCCCTCCGCCAGGGGCGACCATGTGCAGGGACCATGGGTTGGCTGCATCCAGCACTGGGGCTGCCAGGGGGTGCTGTGAGCCTTCCCTCCGGAGCTCTAGGAGACAGGGTGCAATGGGGTGGGTGGGGCTTGGGACTGTAGGCAAGGGCCAGAGACAAGCTGGGGGTGGGATGACCAATGGCTGGTCCTTGGATGGCCCACACAACATGCTCTGCCTCACCCCTTCTTGGGAGCTTCTGGGAGGGGAAAAGTCCAGTCCCTGCCATGCGTGGTCCCTGCAGGACTTTGCTAGTCTCAGAATAGTCACCATTTCTCAAAGCAAAATCTATGGACTCCCTCCAGTTCCGGACTTGCCCGGCCATAGCAGCCGGCATTCATGTGGTCATTGGAGGACAGAACTGATGGGAAAACTGAATTCCAGCCCCTTCTCCACCTGTTGCTCTGAGGTTCCTGCCGCTAATCAAGCTGTCCTGCCCCCATGACATCACCCTACGGTCACTGTCATATTGGAGAGGATGTGGACCCTGCCCAGAGATCACCCCTGAGGATGCATGTTCAATGTCCTGGGTGACATCACCGGCCATACGGACAACCTCCACACTCCAGTCCCACAAACCTAGTTTCTAGTCACCCCACCTAAGGCCACATGGTCCAAAACCGTACTGAATCCAGAACTGCTTCCCATTCAGCCTGACACTCTCCTCTCCCTAGGCCCCTGGAATCCTGCAATGCCATGAGTTACTCCAAGGTGAGTGGGAGCAGGTGATGGGGGACAGTGACCCTGGAACCCCATGTCTCCAGAACGTGCCCCCTCTCACCTGCAGCAGCTTTACCCTGCTCACCCCTCCAGATTCACCTGGCTGGATCCCACTTGCCATGGGGAGGCTGATGGGGACCTGGGGGTGGTGGGCAGTGTGGGTTTTCTAGGAGGTGACCCATGCGGTAGCACATGGCCCCTCTCCTGATGGCCTGAGCTCAGTACGTGAGTGCTCTGCTGTCACCATCCTGAAGTTCTGAGGCTCGCTGACGAGCAGTCCCACGGGTTCATTTTGCTGTGAGCCCTTCCAGTTACGTGGTAGGTCCTGGTTATGGGGTCAGAACTGCAGTCAGGAGGAAAACGATGGGGGCAGCGCTGGGTGTGTACACTTGTGTGGATGCACCTGAAAAAATGCCTCTGTATACATGCTCCAAGCATTTCCCTTGTGCGAGTGTTTATCAGGGCTCAGTCAGGGAACTCCTGGTGACAAGAAGTATAGTTATGGGATAAGGGTGTTCTTTGAGGCATTAGACCCTACCTGTTTGGGGGGAGCTGGAGAAGACAGGTGTGCAGGATGAGAGAAAACCCAGCCCCACAGACCCTTATATCCTGGACAGTCTGGGGTGAGGGACAACACTTCACTGGAAATTCTCAGAACATTCCTCTCAGGAACTGGGCTGGTCCAAGAGCAGGACATGTCTCTTCCTCCCTTCCTGGGTGTCCCCCAACTTTGAGGTCCCCAGTCCTTCCACTGTCCCCACCTCAACTGTGAGGCTCACTGGATCCTCCACGGAACTGAGGGATCTGTGACAACGGGGTTTTCCAGAGCTCAGGGGCCGTGTGCAGGCTCAGAAGGGTGACATGCAGGGTGACAGGTTGTTCCCACTGGCTGGCACAGTATTTCTTTTGCCCTGTTTCCTGTGAGATTGGGCCTACATGATGCCATCACTGATTCAAGGTGTGTAGACAAATGCCCTGCTAAAAATATTTGCCCAGGGTGTGGCACACTCTGTGAGTGTGTGAGTGGCATCGATCACTCAGCGACCTGAGAAGCCAGGCTTGTTTAACTGCCAGCCTGAGGCCTTAACACAGGACTCATGGGGGAGTCTGTGGGGTGTCTACCACCTCTGAGAGTCCAGACAAGTGTCCGGGGTGAGAATGGTCAGGGCACTGTGGGTTTGCAGGTTGACTGTTGGGAAGAGTGAGCAATTGTAGGTACACAAACCAGAAACCCCACAATCTCAATTGGCACCTTCGACGTGCAGGACGGCTGTTCCTCCACTGTCCCATCCCTAAAAATCCCTCCCCTGGCCAACTCTCACCTGGGACCATATAGAGTGTGGAAAAACCAAGTTGTCCCAGCTTGTTCTGATGCAGTGTTTATGTCCTCCTCATTTGCGAGTACATGGAGGTGTGTGTGTGTGTGTGTGTGTGTGTGTGTGTGTGTGTGTGTGTGTGTGTCTGTGTCCCCTAGGGGGTCAAGATCACAAAGGCCTGAGTGTCAGTGTTTTGTCCACAGATCTACCTCGATGACCTTGAGTCTCTGAGGGCCACATTAGTAATACTCTTCCCCATGTATGCTCGGGGCAGTGATTGGGTCCTAGGTTCTCAGCCAGTGATGCTGGGGACATTCCTGGCCATCTGGAACTCAGGAGAGAGAAGGATCAGGACTTTTGACCCCAACTCTCTCTCTCTTCACAGCACTGGAACGTAAACAATGCAATTCAGATGGTCCTGGATCAACACTCCAGACCTGGACAGGTGGGTCGCTGTGTAGTTGGATACCAGTTGAGATGCCCCTCCCCTGGTCTTCCACAGTTTGGGGGGATGTCAATGACAGTGTGAGGCGGCTCCGTCAGGCTTGCTTGGTTCCCCCACTGGACAGATCCTTGCAACTCTCTGAGTTCCCAGTTCACACCTGTGTAGCAGGTGAGTGCACTGCTGGGAAGGGATCCAGAGGCCCAGGGAGATCGGGGGGGTGTCCAAGCCCCACAACAGGGATGTCAGATGTGGTCCCCAGGCTCCTGTCTGGACCCACTTTGGGGTACGTGTGGGAGCTGAGACCTGGCTGGGTATGAGGATAGGCTGGAGTGAGCAAGGCTGGAGGCCTGGGACTGAGTGATTTACTCCCAACAGGTCAAGTCAAGCCTGGTAGAGCTGGAGGTGAGTTGTGCCCTCACCCCATCCACAGAGCTCGTTTCCACAACTTAAGTGCCCCAGGGCATTGGTTCTGGGCTCCTGGTCCTTTAGTGGCTCACCTGGTCTCCTGCGAGGCCACAGAGGGGAACCACAGCAGGCAGGAGCAGGCCCTGCACCTTTCTCTCCCCAAGGCTTGTTGTCATCATCAAGGTTCAATACCAGAGAAACAATCCAGCGAGTTTGAGGTGCCCACCTCATATTCCTACCTTCCCCTCACCCCCTGGCCTCTCTTGCTTAAGGTGCTGGCACATGCATACCTAGAGCCCCTGAGCTGGGGGTGCAGGGTCAGGAGTGGCAGCCTCCCCTGGCACACAGTGGCCACAGCCCTACACTACACTAAATGCCTGATGACACCCTGTGGGCCAGGTGAATAAAGCAGGTGCCATCATTGAGGTCACGGAGAGGAATCAACGCCATGACTTCTGGGAGAAGTCCCTCATTCCAGAAAGATAAGGACCCAGGGGTCCAGGGACCTTCAGTCCAGAAAAATAAGGACCCAGGGGTCCAGGGGTCCTCTGTCCAGAAAGATACAGAACCAGGGGTCCAGGGACCCTCTGTTCATAAAAATAAGGACCCAGGGGTCCTGGAGCCCTCTGTCAAGTTAGATAAAGACCCAGGGGTCCAGGGGCCCTCTGTCCAGAAAAATTAGGGCCTAGGGATCCAGGGGTCATCTGTCCAGAAAGACAAGGACCCAGGAGTTCAGTAGCCCTCTGCCGAGATAGATAAAGACCCATGGTTCCAGGGGCCCTCTGTCCAAAGACATAAGGACCCAGGGTTCCAAGGGCCCTCTGTCAAGATAGATAAAGACCCAGGGGTCCAGTGGTCCTCTATCCAGAGAGACAAGGACCCAGGTCTCCCGTGGCCCTCTGTCAAGAGAGATAAGGAGCCAGGGTTTCAATGGCCCTCTGTTGAAAGAATTAACTATCCAGGGGCTCAGTGGCCCTCTGTCAAGAGAGTTAAGCATCCAAGAGAGATAAGGGGCCAAGGATTCAGTCACCCTCTATTGAGACAGTTAATCATCCAGGGGTCCAGTGGTCCTCTGTCGAGACAGATAAGTACCCAGGGCTCTAGTGCCCATCTGTCAAGAGAGATAAGGACCCAGGGATTCAGTGGCCCTCTGTCAAAAGAGATAAGGACCCAGTGGTCCAGTGGCCCTCTGTTGAGAGAGATCACAACCCAGGAGTCCAAGGGCCTTCTGTCAAGATAGATAAAGACCCAGGGACCCAGTGGCCCTCTGTCGAGAGAGATAAGGACACAGGGGTCCAGTGGCCTTCTGTCGAGAGAGATATAGACACAAGGGTCCAGTGGCCCTCTGTCAAGATAGACAAAGACCCAGGGGTCCAGTGGCCCTCTGTTGAGAGAATTAATAGTCCAGGGGCTCGGTGGCCATCTGTCAAGAGAGTTAAGCATCCAGAGTCCCAGGGTCCCTCTTTCAGGAGAAATAAGGAGCCAGGGGTCCAGTCACCCTCTGTTGAGAGAGTTAATCGTCCAAGGGTCCAGTGACCCTCTGTCAAGAGAGATAAGAATCTGGGGATCCAGGACTCCTTCCAGAAAGATGATGATCCAGGGACCCAGGAGCAAAGTGAGAGCTTTTTTGGCCCAGTGCTGAGATTTTTAGACTCCCTAATTAATATTTTGGAACATCTGCTTGGCTTGGCACAAGAGTTAAAGTTTGTGGTCATTCTTGCAGAGGACATCTGGAGCAGAGCTAGGACTGTCCGGGCCTCTGTGGCAGCGTTCTTCACCTACTACTTCCAAATCCAGGGAGCCCACTAGGCAGGTGGGGGAGCACACAGGCACACTCTGAGGCCCTCTGAACCCACTTCTCAGAGCGAAACTTCTGTCACCACCCCTGTCCTCCTGTTCATGGACCCGCTTTCAACCCCCACCCTCAACTTCTCCTGTGCCCGGCGTCCCCATTCCACCCAGCCAATCCTCCCTCCTGGCTTTCCTCCTGTAAGTCTGACCTGTGGCTCTCACCCTGGCATCTTAAATGTTGCTTCAGTAGAATCCCGTGCCTGCCTGGAGCCTTCTCTGCCGGGCAGACCCAGTGTAGCAGGTTAGGGCTGACAGGAGGCAGGTTCCAGTAGTTACAGGGGAGACTGTGGATCTGAGCACCCAGGCCAGGGTTCCAACTTGGGTGAGCCAGGATAAGCCACCCGACCTCTCTCATTTCCAAGGCTGACATTAGTCACCTGCCTTGGTGGGTCTGTGCTGAGGACTGAGGACTTCAGCCTGGGATGCTGGGTCACAGCGCCTGAGGCACAGGAGGGGGTCCATGGATGCCCACCACTAGCACAGCAGGGACCCAGGTGTGAGGGGGCTTTGACCCACATCTTTCTTCTCAGGCCCACTCTTTCTGCCCTCAGCACTCCAGTTGGGTTGGGACCACAGAAACCCCTTGGATTTCTCCCATATTCAGAGACCTTGGGGGCAGGGGCAGAGAGGGACCTAGGAGCACCCCCACCTGGCCAAGGATGAAGGAAGAAGAGGGAGGAGGCCGGAGGCCTCACGCCCCCTTGCAATTGCAGACACTGGGAACGGCCAGGAGCAAGGCCTGGTGGGGGTAGCAGCTCTCACCATTTCTGAGGCCAAGTTCAGGGGCCCTGGAGGAGGCTCCATCCTCTTCCCCACTTCCTGCCTTGGGATGACTTACACAGGCTGGCCTCTCAATTCGGGGGTGTTTTAGCAGCAGCCTGCCACTGCTGAGATAAAGATGGGGGTGGATAGGGATTGACCTGACCTTTTCTGTCTTGTCCTGGGGTTCCAGGATCCTGACCTGTGGACTGAGCAGGAAGCAGGAGGAGGAAAGGGGTCTGGGCCTGGTGGGCAGGACACACCTGACAAGGAGGCTCCCCGACCCGCTGTCCCAGGCTGAGCCCCCTGAGTCTGGGGAGGGGCTGCTGCGGTACCTGGAGAGACGTGGGGAGGGGAGAGGCTTGGAGGCCTGGAAGTCTCCAGGACCAGGGACATTTCAGCGGGTTGGGTCAGTGTGCCACTTTCTCCTCTGACCATGGACCATTGGAATGGCCTCAATGTTTAAAGCAACCATCCCTGGGGCCAGCCTGGAGTCCAGCAGGGGAAAGGGCTGACAGTGACCCTGACATTAACTTTGGTGGCCCCAAGAATCCTCAGGAGTTCTGCCTGCCCCAGGCCCATCCCAGCAACTCCCGCAGGGCTGTGGAGAGATGACCAGGAGGAAGGGTCTTACTTGGCCCTCTTGACCCTGCCCTGGTCCTTCATTAGGAAGAAGGAGCCCAATCCGGAAGCTTCTTTCTGCAGAGCCCCACACGATCACAGGCTTTCTTCCTTCACAACCTGGAGAGCCTTTGGCTGGGTGAGGTGGCTCATGCCTGTAATCCTAGCACTTCGGGAGACTGAGGCAGGAGTTTGAGACCAGCCTGGGCAACAAAGTGAGACTCCATCTCTACCAAAAAAAATTTAGCAATGCAAGGTGGCACACGCCTGGAGTCTCAGCCACTCAGGAGGCTGAGGTGGGAGGATCGCCTGAGCCCAGGAGGTCAAGGATGCAATGAGCCTGACTGCACCACTGCACTCCAGCCTGGGCAACACAGCAAGACCCTGTCTCTAAAAAAATTAAAGTTAAATTTAAAAACCATCCTGGAGATCCCTCTGACATCTCTTTAAGACTGAAGACCTGCCTCTGGCTAAACCCCTGGCTCTCAAGGGCTGCCCACTGCCAGGGCCTGACCCAGCCTCTCTTCCTTGGTCTTGGCCTTGGAGTTCCTCTCCAACACCTTGAATTCTCTCTGCTGTCTCCCTGCACTTCTCCAGTGACCCTGTGTCACACCTTCACTCAGCCCCTTTCATGCCCCACACTTGGCTTCCTCTTACCTTGAACACCCTTCCACTGTGCTAGGTCACCAGGGACTCTGCCACTGCCCTGGCGAGGTCACTGTCATCATGAGCCTGTAATGGCCTTCCAACTGGTCTCCCTGCCCTCATCTCTTTCAAATAATTTCCATCCAATAACCAAAGCCGAAATGATTTTATTGTTAGAAGTGAAATAATTTTCTGCCTAAAGCCTCACCAGGTAGGCTGGCCATGGTGGCTCACACCTGTAATCCTAGCACTTGGGGAGGCTGGGGCAGGAGGACCACTTGAAAGGAGGAGTTTGAGACCAGCCTAAGCAACATAGTGAGACCTTTTCTCTACAAAAAAAAAAAAAAAACCCCAAAATTAGCCAATCGCAGCACTTTCAAAAAATTAACTCGGTATGGTGGCATGCACCTGTAGTCCCAGCTACTCGGAAAGCCGCTGGCCTCTCAGGTCCCATGTCATTAGGCCCCTGCATATCTTCCCTCCTGCACAAATGTCCAGCTGCTGGTCAAGCTCTTCGCTTCCCAGACCTTTGCACATGCTATTTCCTCCATCTGGGCCACCCCTCCCTTCCCCATCCCTTGGAGGCTGCCTCCTTCCTATTTTATTCCAGGCCTTGTT